>JAECZD010000042.1:260000-471449 GCA_024349325.1 Pogonomyrmex californicus
GTCCCACATATTATGCGAATTTAAAATTTCTTCTCGTGTGAACAGCGATTTATCACTGAATATTACACGAGAAGAAAATTCTCGATCTTCGTTTACTCTTCTTAGGAAATTCTCGCAGAATCTCTTTCTCCGAGGATAGTCTTCTTGTCGCAAATGTTGCACGTGAGTATAATGATAGGCATGTAATTTTTCTTCTTTGAGTATTCTTTGGACGGTGGAATAAGATAATTCTCTCTCTCGAGCAATGTCCTGAATACTAGTTTCAGGTTCTTGCTCAACACGAAGGATTGTTTCCACGTTTCGTAAATTTCTTGCAACACGATGTCTGCCAGTGTCCTTTCTTTTTGGTAACACGCTTCCGATTTCATATAATCTTTAAATATAACACTGATCCACATAACGCCAGAATAGTCACAGACTTTTTAAATCAGCAATTTCCTGGTCGTTGGATGGGCCGGTATGGACCGATACGTAGGTCTGCAAGATCCCCAGACCTCAATCCATTAGATTTTTTCTTGTGGGGATACTGCAAGGAAATCATTTACAGACAGCTTCCCGAGAATGTCGAAGAACTAAATAACAAACTTCACCATGCCATTCAAATGCCATTTGGTCAATCCACAACGAAGTTATGAAGAAAACCCAAGAAAATTTACTGAAACGCATGAGAGCCTGCATCAGAATGGACGGCGGACATTTCGAACATTTATTATGAAAAGAAAAGAAGTCTTCTGTAATAATTTATCTGCCCTTTTCAGGTCAATCAAATATTTTATTTCGAGTGACATTCTCTTCGAGTTCACAAATTATTAAAAAAAAAAATCAACAAAAAATCAAATCAATTATGTTCGACAGGTGGACATTACCTGCCGATATTATCTATCGAACTTATCTATTATTACTTGGTATTACGAAACGTTCGAAGCGTTTCACTATCGATCATTAACGCGCTGCATCATGATAATAGGCTGACTTATCGATCTGATTTACATTACATTAGGTCGATAAGTTAGATCACTTATTTATTATCACTTGGCGAATTAATGCACTTTACTGCACTAAGAGCATAATCCGTCTGATTGTTGTCATCGAGCAGAGTCCGCGACGGGTTACGTGCGCTGTGTACGTAACGCGTTTTTTGTAATAATTTTCAATTGGCGGGATAATTTACCAGTGGTGATTAATAGTAGTAACCCGATAAATTTGTTCATAAATGATTTTATCGATCAAGTGCGCGAGTAAATCCGTGAACATGTTGACAATTTATAAAAGAGAACTTCTGATAGATTACTGTGATTACATGTAATGTGTATTTCTTTCTTTCAAGTCTTCCATTTTTAATCACCGAATAATTAATCGATAATGATTGATAATAACAAACTAATAAATTCGTTCGTAAATAAGTCATTCTATCGATCAAGTGTGTGAGTATCAAGTGAGATCAAGTCAGTGAAAGACTGTGAAAGTATTGATACGCGATACAATTTATTAAAGAAAATAGTTCCTGGCTTATTACTCTGTGTGTGTGTGTGTGTGTGTGTGTGTGTGTGTGTGTGTGTGTGTGTGTGTGTGTGTGTGTGTGTGTATGTGTATAAATCTGTTACCTGGGACATTGTTCATCCACGATGAAATTCATCCGTCAAGCTACAACGGTATAAAGATATCATAGAGATCTCTACAAGGTAAGTGAATGAAAGAGAGAGAGAGAGAGAGAGAGAGAGAGAGAGAGAGAGAGAGAGAAAGTGAGAAATCGCATAGGTGTATACTATCACGTATGGTAAACACGTCGACGCAGCGAACGCCCTGCAGTAATCGCCTGCGTCGGACGGTGAGTTGTGCCGTCCCTGCCTACCTTCCGTACGCGTATCGTTATTCGCTAACTTTTTTCTTTTATAATTTAAAATGTAAGCGTCAGACAAAATTTTCGTAGAGGAAAAATCGTCTCAGAATTAATTCAGAAGTACGTCCTTGCAAGGACACGGGATTGTTCTGAATCACCCTGTATATATTTATTTATACGAAATTTTATTCATATTTATATAATACATCTGACATATTTTATAACCTCTGGAAAACTAACTTTTCTTTATGGAGCGACGCATTGCTCAGTGTTTAACGTGATCGACTCATAGATGGATATTAAATTCAAACCCAGATTTTCCATATATATTGCTTCACTATTTTTTGTAGTTTCTTATGGAAAATTATATCCAAATTAAGAGAAGGTGCTTAATTACACAAGAGATTAAAAGTGAAAAAAGGGATTAAAAAATAGGGGAAATAGGGAACCTGCGTTGTATAATCCGTGGGAAGTTGAAGATACATAGCTGAATACGAAAGTCCAGTTCTCTTCATCTGGAGAGATCAATTAAAAAAAAAAATGTCTTTACATTACCAAGATTTGAGGTTTATTTTTATTGCAATATGTAAGATTCGAAAGAATTAGGAGAACATGATTATCCCGCGTACTGTAGTAGACTACACATATTACTTGATATAAAATAAAAAATGCTATTAAACGCGATGATAAGAACAGTACATTGAATATTATCAATTTCAAAACGGTCAATCGGGACGGTGGTCAATCGGAACGGTGGTCAATCGGGACCGTGATCAATCGGAACGGTAGTCAATCGGGACGGTGGTCAATCGGGACAGTGGTCAATTGTAACGTGGTCAATATCAATGTGATCAATTGCAACGTGGTCAAATGGGACTGTGGTCAATATTAACGTAGTCAAATAGGTGCCACTCGAAATGATTGAACGCAATTTGATTTTCTATTTAAAAATTTCGGAGGATAAATCATCTATGTTAGTTTTAGTAGTCCCCTATTGCATTTCGGTATACTCCAATTCTCCTCTTCCTCTTCCTATTCTTCTTCTTGCTTATCTTCATCCTCACCTCGTTAGCTCGGGTTTCTTTCTATCTTTTTCAGTCTACCATAACTGCGTGGCGAAGTAGTTGTGCCTTCTTCTTGTGGAAACCTCTCCAGGTCTATCTTTACTCTTTTTAACGGCAAATTGCACCATAGAGTTAAAGAAAATCACGGTTACTCCCGCCATTTATCCATGCTGGCTTGAATTTCTTCACGTTGACATTCGGAGCACTAGACAGAAACCACATTGCGTCAACACTCGCAAGAGCCATTGCAAGGCTTTGTTTTAATTAAACAGTCGCCTAGTCCGTGCTAGTTCTGAGCTGAGCGTTGAATGGCGGCCGAAGTGGACGCCCACGACGGTTCGTGCCACCACGAAAGCCTCGCAGTAAGGAAGATTTACGGTAGGCTAGGGCACGGAACCGAGCTCGAATTTCGGAATCTACATGCGAACGCCGAGCGTTCACTTCACCCAGGCCCGCCACGTCAGCCAGACACGCTTCCCAATCAAGCTCGACATATCCCGCTCTTGAGAGCCAATCCTTATTCCAAAGCTACGGATCCAATTTGCCGACTTTCCTTACCTAGATTAGTTTATCGATTAGAGGCTCTTCACCTTGAAGACTTCGGACACCGTGACCCTCCTACTCATCAGGGCGATGCGTGCGATAAAGCACGGATGCCACATCACTTGCCGCTGTTGACAGAGTACAGGCTCGACGCTTCAGCGCCATTCATTTTCAGAGCTAGTTGCTTCGGCAGGTGAGTTGTTACACACTTCGTAAAGGATTTCGATGGCCACTATCCTGCTACCTTAAGCAACCAACGTCATGATGTCCCATGAGCATCGAGTTGCGCACTTTAACTCTGCGTTTGGTTCATTCCATAACACCAGTTCTGGTTAGCAAAAATAATTCACTTGGCACTCTGATCCTAAATGCTCATGGCTTCATAATTCAAGAAAGCCAGAGATCTCACTTATTTAAAGTTTGAGAATAGATTGAGGTCATTCTGGCCCCAAGAACTCTAATCATTCGCTTTATTAGATGAGACTCGTGCGCGTTCCGTGCAGAACGGCCGAGTGCCAGCTATTAGAGGTAAACGTCGGAAGGAACCAGCTACTAGATGATTAACCTTTCGCCTCTATATCCAGTTCCTACGATCGATTTGTACATCAGAATCGCTACGAACCTCCATCAGGGTTTCGTCTGACTTCATCCTGACTATAGTTTATCATCTTTCGGGTCCCAATGTGTATGCTCTGGGTGCACATCTCGTAACGAGACGTCTTGGAAGTGCAGAGCCGCGTCGCGACGCGATCCATCCTCCCTTGACCGACAACCAGGGCTGACTTTCATTACATGCACTTTCATTATATATCGCTAGTACCAATGATTCACGCACATGTTAGACTCAATGGTTCCTGTTTTAAGACGGGTTCTAAGAATATCCAAAGCAGCGTCACCAAACGGTATCGGTCCTGCTGAGGGCACGAGCCCCCCATTGGGACGTTGGCAGGGCTGTCGAAGGATAATCGTACGACTAATAGCGGGCCAGGCACGGTGACGGCGTTAGGTCCATTGTTCTCCGTGACGCGTGCTTGTGACGGCCTCGACACACTCGTCTCATTTGTAAAGCATGCAGCCTGACATCTTGTGCGTACCGCGGCGCAGCCGGTTGGACGATCAGGGGTTTGACGCGTGCCATTTTACCAGCGTCAGCAGCCGCAAGCGGGTCGTAGATCAACATTCAGTGAGTCGCGACGTTCTACTAGGAGAGAAGTAAACGACTACGAATGTCTGACATCGACACACGGCGGTGTGTCCATGCGCGAGCTATGAGGTCCCTGTGGTCCCCATCACACACCGACGCGAAGCCGGTGTCGCTGTCGATAAATCTTGCCATTCGTTCTTTTGGGTTTTTTAGGTTTACCCCTGGATGGTTTCACATACTCTTGGACTCTCTCTTCAAAGTTCTTTTCAATTTTACCTTACGGTACTTGTCCGCTATCAATCTCATGGTTGTATTTAACCTTAGCTGGAGTGTAACAATCACTTAGAGCTGCATTCTCAAGCAACCTGACTCTAAGAAGAGATCTTCCCAAGACGCACACCGGTCGCTACGGGCCTTTCTGCGGATAAGTGGGCCCATTTAAGATGGATTTGGACGCGATGGGACGCCTCAAGATAAGCGGACCTTCCCAAACACATTTCTCCAGAATTTGGGAACCTGTGAGATTCGATGCTACGTTCTTTCCTGTTTACTCGCCGCTACTAGACGATTTCTGATTAATTTTTTTTCCTAGGAAATTCTGATTAGTTTTTTTTCCTCCGCCTAGTAATGTGCTTAAATTCAGCGGATATTCTTGCCTGCCCTAAAGTCATCAAAGTCAATGTGGGTAAATTTGGACAGACGACGGGGTTCGTATGAGTACACGACGAAGCGTGCCATGGTCGCGTCTATCTCGCTCACTCGACAGAAGAAGAGGAACTCCGTGGACTCGGACACGCGATCGGCTCGCAATCCTCACGGAGGGAACGACGCACGGGCGAAGCGTAAGGTAAGAATCGGATCTCTACGTGTGATGCGGGAGACGGGGGAAGGACGGCGACAATGAGAGTGCTCGGTTCCGAAGAAGAGTGCCTCTCCGGCCGAGAGATCTTCCTCTCTCTTGTCTATCTGCGTACACGTCTCGCTAGAATCTCCTATCCTCGCGCTCGGTCGCTCGGTCGCTTCAGCCAGCCTTCGTCGACGTTATTTCAGACGACACTTAGCCGACACGTTCGGCAAGACCGGCAACTTTACGCGGCGCCGCAGCGGCAATGGTAGCTACGACCATGCCGTGCGTGCATGCAAGGGATTCCTGCTGCATTTCTCAATACCGCCTGTTTTACGCAGCGAACGTCCAGCGATCGCTCGGCACTCGTTTGACCACGTTAATATTGATCATAATCCCAATTGACGTTGCGATTGGCCATGTTTAATTGACCACGTTGATATTGACGACGTTGCAATTGACCACTGTTCCGATTGATCACCGTCCAGATTGGCTATTTTGAAATTGATCATATTTAATGTACTGTTATTATCACTGCGATTAATAGTATTTTTTACTTTATATCAAGTAATGTGTGTAGTCTACTCTAGTACGTATATTCGTTTTCTCCTAACTCTGCCGAATCTTACATGTTGCAGTAATAATTAATTTCAAATTTTGGTAATATGTAAAAAAGAATTAGTTTTCCAGAAGTTATGAAATATATCAGATGTACTATATAATTGTCACTATGTCTATAGTCATCATTTCGTGTAACGGATAATAGTGTAAGTGTTTCACTTAAAAATAGTTATTCAAAAACTTATGTGGAATAGCATAATCATGGACCTTGTTTCGCTCCTAAGCATCCGGGGGTTGGACCTCGCAAACTCTTGGAAACGCGTTTTCTTCCCGACAACACACATTACCTGATAAGTTAACAACAATACATTAAATATGATCAATTTTAAAACAGATTGGCTGTCTGTACAGTCAATCAGGACGGTGGTTAATCGAGACAGTGGTCAATCGAAACGATGGTCAAACGGAACTGTAGTTAATCGGGACGGTGGTCAATCGGGATGGTGGTCAATCGCAACCTGGTCAATTGGGACTGTGGTCAATATTAACATGGTCAAACGGGCCTTTATCGCTCGTACGCTGGTGCGTGTTGATGTTGCCGGTCGCCGTCGACGACGCGTGCGCAAGCAGTCTTGAGTATTAAAATGACCCTCAGCCAGGCATGGTTCGGGAATTGTATTGTGAATATGCGTTTGAAATGTCGATGTTCATGTGTCCTGCAGTGTTCACCAGTCGCGCAATTAGCTGCGTTTTTCATCAAATTAAGTGATCCATGTTTACTGGAGAATTCACTGTGCGCACTGGCGAGCACGTTCTCACACCAAACGAATGTCGAATGCGCCATTAATATGAATGAAAATAGCAAGATATGTAGAATACAAATTCATAGTTTTATCTACAAATAATCTAAGCGCATCTTCAATCTGCTTATTTTAAACTCAAATTGGGAATCGGAATCAAGACCCGCGGAGTTATAAATTTTATTTAATCGCATCACATTAAGCCCTTCTAAGAGTTTACCAACTGTTTACATTGAAGCGGTGGGTCTGTATTATCTAGAATTAATCTTCTGATGATTCCTAGATTTGATTAGATACGAACGAAAGCCGTTCCAAGAAGCAGGGAAACCGCCTTATCGAAGGCAATCGTTAAAAATATGCAGCATAATGTCTGGATATGTAGAGACAAACTGTTTTAAGATTATCCACTGTTTATCCACTTTAATAAGATCTGGACCAGGCGACTTTCTACTTTTAAATCTGGTAATTGCCTCCATCAGTTTATTTTTTGTAAATTCAGGTTTCAAAGATATAAAATTATTTATATAGCTTAAGTTATTTAATCTAATCTATTTTGGAACAGTAGTTTCTAAGTCTACATTGTAGGGGATCACTAGGGAAGAGTTCGTTCCCCATCACTAGGGAAGAGTTCGTCTAACACAGCGGATACTGATACTCTTGCCAATTGACAATCTCTTAAAATTCCTGACTTTAATTGAACTATAAATTTTGTCAAGAATTATTTTATTTTAGTTGTTTACTTATAGACTATTCTTCATGGATCAGCATTTTCTTTGGAGCTCACCAGGTTCCTCCAAGACTTTCACTTTTCGTAATTTATGAATTTTATGTATTAATTTCTAACTTCTTTAAGAACTTCCTTGGCTCTTTCAATACTTCCATAGTATGGATTCTTCCTTACTTTTGAAAATTAATTCTGGCTTTTCGAATCTTTTTCCTAAGCGTAGTTAACTCAGGCGTCCATCACGGAATGCACTTGTTTTTCAAAACCTTTCTCTTCATTGCGGAAGAAGATTTGATGTAATACCTTGTCTAGTATTCAAACTTTCAACTCAGCCAGGTCCTCCAAAATAAAGGATCCTTTATGTTTAGCATATAACTCTTATGCCTTTGTTTGAATTTCTTTTTATTAAACGTTTTAGTATTAAATCTATCTAGTTTGACACATGAATCATTTGCTGTATGTGTAAATCTTACATTAAATACTATACATCTGTGATTGCTGGTGCACCAATCCGGTTCAATTCTCTAGTAGCGGACGCTCTCAGCTTTATTACCACTCGCTGCAATTACATTTATATTGGCGGAGCCATGGATTGAGTTATATGTTGTATTAGCATCTGATTCATTAAGTATAGTCATACTATGTGCCATGAATCAAATTCTTAGAAGCTCAAGTCCTTCTCATTATTATACTATAAAGGAGACCTAGCATTGGAATCCATAGCAAAAATCATCGATTTGCTGCTAAGAGTGATATACTTTATTTGGATAATCAATATATGGTGCCGACTAATTGAAAATAAACCGCAATTAAGTAAATAGAACAACTTTTGTATTGTTGTAGCCAGATCTACAACCAATAATAAAATAATAACTAATAATAAAAGTAGTCCGCATGACAACAAAATTAGGTCGCATGAATCTCGAACAGTCTTTCGAAAGACGACACAAATGTGTAACCACCGAAATTGCGGCCAGTCTTTCGAAAGACCGCAGAAATGCATCACGCGAGAACATTGCGAAAAAGCCTATCAGCAAATTCCTAAACTTGGTGATCAAACCGAGCGTAATATTGATTAATCAATATCACGCAATCGATCGACGCAATCGATCAGAATGCTGATCGGGCATCGATCAAACTATATAATCGGTTACACAAGGCGGAGTGGCAGAGAGTCAAGAATAACGTGCCGTTCGGAATCATTATTATAATTATCGCGCAAGATATTACACGAGCACGGCGAAGTTCACGCGAGCCGTACTATCAGCGTCTCAAGTGACATACTCGGTCGTCGGCCGCCAGAGTAACGCGATACGCGCCGAGCCGCCCGCCGACGTTTAACCGTGTGTGAAAGAAATAAAATAAGCAATACTAAATCCACGAAATAGTGCATTGATTAAATAAACCAGAAAAAATAAAGAAAGTGTGTTAGTGATTTCGAGAAGATTTCCTTTCCATTCTTTTGATCCTGCTCGGAGTCCCAACTCCTTAGGCTCAACGAACCCGACTATCCCTAATATTATCGTTGTAGCCCATCCGGGGTACAACATTTTGGTGGCAGCGGTGGGATTGTCAAAACCATCCCCAAGAACAACAACTTGAGAGGATCATCGTTAATCGAGCCAGCAGAATCAATCAAGTAAGTCCCGACGTACTGCATTACGGGCAGAAGAAGGAAAAATTTTTTCTTGAAGAAACGAGATAAGACCTGTAATAATAAATTACAAGCAGGCAGAAGAATCAAATTCCCGATAAGCAGAAAAATACAAGACCTGTAGAAAACAGGCGGACGGAAAAGGCCCCGTCAGAAAATAAGCCGCCCACGAAATTGTGTCAAGTGTACAGTGCAATATTAGTAGAGTGCCGACCTACGACAACGAGTGTCCAGTGGCAGCGAAGCAACGACCAGAGAGTCCACGAGCACCGAGAGCTAGCCAGCGCTGACCGTGTACAACGATACCAGGCAGCAAGGACGCTTCACCGACACGCACTACTACACGCAGCCAACTGACACGCCAGCACAAGCAGCGATCATGCGAGCGTATGCGATTTATCTACTAATGTAAGTCCGAAAAAATTATATTTTAAAAGGGCGAATGTCCGCAGCGAAGGACAGCGTAGCAAACAGCGTTGCGACTTGGCCAAAAGCGCGGTCAATAAATAATTCTGTAAACTTTCCACATACTGTCTCCGCGTTAAATACCGCGAGAAACGCATTAAAAGAAATACGTGATAACGTGCGCCGCGTACTACGATAGCGACGAAGACGTCCACGTAATAACTGAACGCGAATTTCCATACAACGAAAGAGATTACAGCTTGCTCGAACCGAACGACACCGACTCTCTCATTAACACACACGTACAAGCGCGAAAAAACATACACACAAACTTACGAGACGGAAGCCTATTTAATTCTTTTAATATATACCAATCTTTAATAAACGAAATGGCTCACTCACCTGTCGAACAACAGAATGAAATCGACAACGAAATTTTACAACTACGACATTCGGTCGAAAGACATGGACCACAAGAAAGTCGAACGAACCGCCGCGTCACAATCGACGCACCGCCCGATAACACTCTCCTTCGAGAATTAATGGATGAAATACGCGATCTCCGTGTGCAAGTCAACGGATTGAGCCGGCAAACACAATTGCCTATGGGCGAACGAACGAGAATATCACAAGATTTTCTACCGCACCCGTTAGATCTAACTTACGGACGTTCGTATCAAGATATACGAAACCAGCCGGGAAATGCACTGACATTCCTCACACTGAAAGACGCGCGTAACATGATCCCAGAGATCGACGGCACGTCACGAGGACGCGTGTACGAATTTCTAAACGCAAGTACGTACGCGATAAAAAATATACATCCCGCGGATGAACATTCTCTATTAGAAGCTATTCTTTGCACTAAATTCAAAGGCAAGGCCATGATGGATTTCCGTACGCGAGATATAATAAACTTCGAACAATTAAAACGAGAATTAGAAAAGGAATATTTGAGCAAACGAAGTACCGCACACTTGCAACTCGAATTTAATTCGCTCAAACAAAAACCAAACGAGAATGCACAAGAATTCGGCAGACGAACAGACAATATAGCCATGGAATTATACGAATCCATGGAAGAAGGAAAAAATCATACGGTCGAACAACAACGCGCGATCTTAGAAAATATAAAAGAGCAAGCGCTCTACAATTACCAGAACGGTTTACATGACGAAATTAAATTAATTGTACGATCGCAGCGATACCAAACAATACAGGAAGCAATCGCAGGAGCAACCGCGGAAGAAAAAACGCGAGGACCTAGCATGCGAACGCTAACCTATCGAAACCGACCAGTATTTAAAACGCATACACCTAGTCCCCGTTGTGAAAAATGCGGAAAAATCGGTCATTACGGACACGAGTGTAGGACTAGCCGTTTTTCAAACAGATATACCCTGCCTAAGCCAGAAAGACAACCGCGAATAAATACAATTGAAAAACAGTGTAGCTATTGCAAAAAGATAGGACATTTAAGACACGAATGTTGGACATTAAATGGAAAACCGGAAAACAGCAAAAATTCCGGAAAAATTTTTTCGAATTCGCGAAGAGAAAATTCCGCGAAGAACTTTAAAGATAAAAAGAGCGAAACCGGCGAAGATAAATCGACCGTCCCGCGTCCCGCGTCAGAGTATCGCGTGGCACACGTCAAGGGGACATCGCTCGTCAACACTGGATTAAATGCGATCACATTACCGATTGCAGAGGCCAAAGGTAGAAAAATAAATTTCTTATTTGATACGGGAGCATCAGCAACAATAATAAAACTGAAACATGTTCTAGACCACGTCCTAATCTATGAAGAAAAAACTAAGCTAACAGGCATAACAGGACATGAGATAATAACATTGGGCAAAGCACATATTACGGTGCAACTGTCGCGAAAAAAGATACGACACCCCGTATACATAGTGCGAGACAATGCGCCAATGGAATACGATGCAATCCTAGGAGCAGATTTTATTTGGAAATACATGACTGCGTTCAATCCAAAAACAAATTTAGTACAATTCCAAAATACGAAATTCAGACTGTACCCATACAGGCGCGTAACCTTAGGGCCGCGCAGCGAAACAATCGTGCAAGTCACGACTAACCAAAATATAATTGGAGTGACGAAACCAGAGGAAATGATACCTGGAATTTTTATTGGATGTTGCCTAGTTGAACCACGAAATTATACATGCCCAATAAGTATAATAAATATTACAGAAGAAGAAAAAATCGTGCAAGTACCACAAGTAATAATAGAAGAAATAAATATACAAGAAAAAATAACACAAGAATCTGTGAACGCAATACAGACAAAAAATAAAGAGACAAAATTAATAGCTCGAGAAGAGCAAATAAACAATTCTTTGCGCACAGAACATTTAAATGAGGAAGAACGAAAATCTATATTAAGATTATGTCACGAATATAATGACGTGTTCCACCTAGAAGGGGATACATTATCATGCACAACAAAGATTAAGCATGAAATATCAGTACGAACAGATTCATCACCAGTAAACGTACGACCTTATCGTTTACCGGAAAAACACAAAGATGAGGTAAATAAACAAATTCAAGAAATGTTAAAACAAGAAATTATCAGACCGAGCGTCAGCCAATGGAACGCACCACTACTAGTCGTGCCCAAAAAGACAGACGCGTCAGGGAAAACAAAATTACGAATCGTAATAGACTTCAGAAAATTAAATGATCTCACAATCGGAGATTCATTCCCGTTGCCCAATATAACGGATATACTTGATCAGCTGGGCAACGCGAAATACTTTACGACACTGGATCTCGCATCAGGTTACCACCAGATATCAATGACGGAGCGAGATAAAAATAAAACGGCATTCTCTACACCACACGGTCATTATGAATTTAATAGAATGCCATTTGGTCTAAAAAACGCACCTGCAACCTTCCAACGATTAATGAATTCAATTTTAACAGGGTTGCAAGGAATTAAATGTCTAGTGTATCTTGATGACATTGTAATATACGGTCCTAGCCTAATAGAACATAACAAAAGATTAAAATTAGTTCTCCAAAGACTAAGAGAGAACAATCTAAAGCTCCAACCGGACAAGTGCGAATTTTTAAGAAAAGAAGTAATTTATTTAGGACACATAATTACGGAAAATGGAATTTCGCCAGATCCATCGAAATTGCACGCCGTAAAGAATTTTCCTATGCCCAAAAAGGTAAAAGATGTGCAATCATTTATCGGATTAGCCGGATACTACCGAAAGTTTATCGAAGATTTCTCACGAATAGCAAAACCTTTAACAAAACTTACAAAAAAGGGAGAAAAATTCGAATGGACCGAAAAACAGCAAAATGCATTTGATATGCTAAAAAATAAATTAACGACGGCACCGATATTAAAATATCCAGACTTCACGAGAGAATTCCTCCTAACCACGGATGCATCGGATTATGCAATAGGAGCCGTCTTATCGCAAGGCGAGGTAGGTCAAGACCAACTCGTCGCGTACGCCAGCCGTGTACTATCACGAGCAGAACAGAATTATAACACGACTGAGAAGGAATTACTCGCAATAGTATGAGCAGTAAAACACTTCAGACCTTATTTATACGGGACAAAATTTAAAATAATTACTGATCATAAACCATTAATATGGTTATTTAACAGATCCCGGATCACGTTTAATCAGATGGAGATTAAAATTAGAAGAATTCGATTACGAAATAATACATAAAGCTGGGAAAGCAAACGCTAATGCTGACGCATTAAGCCGTAACGTAGCAGCAATAAAACAAGAACAACAAACTGACGACGTCGCGTCAGAAAAACAATATAACGAAGAAGAAAAGAAACAAATATTATATGAATACCACAACGCACCTATAGGAGGACATCAGGGCGTTGAACGAACAATAAATAGAATACGATTACACCACAACTGGCCAGGATTAAAAAGAGATATTGAACAATACATTTCAAAATGTGAATATTGCCAGAAAAATAAATTGCAACGACGCGCTAAAGCACCGTTAATGATAACAGATACGCCAACAAAACCATTTGAGAAATGCGCGTTAGATATTGTAGGACCTTTGCCTATAACAACGATGGAAAACAAATACGTATTGACATTTCAGGACAGTTTAACAAAATTTAGCAAAGGAATACCAATACAAAATCAAGAGGCGACAACAGTAGCAAAAGAATTTGTCACAAAAATTATATTAGAATATGGAATTCCAGACAAAATCCTGACCGATCAAGGAACAAACTTTACAAGTGAATTATTTAAAAATACATGCAAATTATTAAAAATATAAAAATTACAAACAACGGCCTATCCAGAAACAAACGGAGCACTCGAGAGATCACATCGGACATTAACCGAATATCTACGACATTATATTAATAATGATCAGACAGACTGGGACGAATGGATACCGTATGCGATGTTCGCATATAATACGACACCGCACACCGCTACGGGATTCACGCCGTTCGAACTGGTATACGGGCACCAGGCACCACTACCTACGGCCCTAACGAGCTCACCGAAATCATCGTACACGTACGATGATTATGCGCAAGAACTCCGTGAAAGAATACGAGCCGCGAATCAGATAGCGAAGGAAAACGTAAAAGAAGAAAAACAAAAAGCAAAGGAAACCTACGACAGAAAAACAAAAATACGCACATTCGAAATAGGAGAAAAAGTTCTATTACACGACGAAACAGTTCGGCGAGGGAGATCGAAGAAACTAGACGCGTTATGGATCGGACCCTACACAATTTTAGAAAAATTGAGCGATTTGAATTATAAAATAAAAATGGGCCGCCGAACGATAAACGTGCACGCGAACCGAATTAAACCGTTCATTGAAAATTAAAAGAAAGAAAAAAGCGCATAATACAAAATAATAATAGAAATAATAATAAAGAAGATAAAAACAAAAAACATTGGGACTCACCGGAGAAGAATCTCAACAGGTCCGGAAAATAATCCCAGCAATATCCAGAGCTACACTACACTAAAAAAACTAATAACTAAAAAACTAACAACTACACTATAAACTACACTACAAATCACATTAAAAATTCTTAAAACCCAGGAGAGCGGTCCCTCGCTTGCGCGGGGTCGGCCGCGGGGTCATCCTCCATATCAACCTCGTCTACCTCGACGGGATCGTCCGGAGCTTCCACCTCCTCGTCCTCCACCACCACATCAGCGCGTATAGCGTCCGGCATAGAAACAAGAAGCTCGTAAAGCTCCACGGACCAGGGTAACTCAAAAATCCTGCCGGGAGCCTCATTGGTGGCGAACCATATGCACTCGCCACACACATAGAACACACCATTAACATAAAAACGGTTGACAATCGTCAACCATTCGCGCACACGTCGAAAATGGGCCTGGGCGTCATCATGGTCCATAAAATCCTCAACGTCACTATCGTCAACCTCAATAGCAAAGCCTTCGTCATCAGACGAGGCTTCCGCCGCGAAATCGTCATCAAACATTGGAGGATTAAAATTGCCTTGATGACCCATTGTTAACACAAGGAGACACTTCGACAACTGACGAAATGCAGTCAGAGAGCTCATCGCAAAAAAAAGAATGAAATATTAGAAGGATCACACTGATATAATAAATAAGACACCGAGAGAAATGATATACGTATAAAAAAGCAAGCTCAACAGGTTCACAGGAGAATCTTTTTAACTAAGATAACGAATTCAGAATAAAGTAACATTACACCTGAGAATATGATAAAAAGAAACGCCGAAATCGAGCACCGAAAAATTTTCATGAGAAATAAGAATTTTTTTTTACATTGCAGAATAAAGATATGGATAATCAATGGAGAAGAAGAGAAAAAACTACCATTTGAAGTAGAAAACTTCGAGCATCACCCCGGAATATACTTCGAAGAAATAGGAAAACTGAACATAATCGAGTCATACTGGAAGATAGTGATAAAAATAGATATTTCGCCAATCGAAAAGCGAACAGAGCAAATAGAAGAATACATCCTAAAAACGCAAAATATATGCACTATGTTACACCTCACAAACAAGGGGTCATGTCAGAACTATAATACAATAATTGAAAACAATTACCAGCGGTTAAAACATTTAACAAAAAGAATAAACGCTCTGTATAAAGCACAAGATACAAAAACAAAACGAGGACTAATAGATGGAATAGGAACTATTGCCAAAACATTATTTGGAACAATGGACAATGAAGATAGAAAATTAATCAATGAGCAGCTAAGTATCCTAGACAACAAACAACAAACGACAGAGCACATAATAAAGAACCAAATCAAAATCATAAACGCGACAACAGCGCATATAAGTAACCATGAAGAAATAATCCAGAATAACGAAAACATTTTAGCGAACGCAATCAAAAAATTAGAAATGACGCTAACAACGGAAATAAGTAGCGAAAATATAAAAGAACACTTTATAATCACCAACGCAATACTTGCGGCAGTGACACAAAACGCAGAAGACACACTAGAATACCTAACTGCGATAAAAAATGGAATACTACACCTGCGACTAATACCGTTAGAGAAAATAATAAAAAATCTTAAAGAAGCAATTACACAAATACCACAAGGATCATATTTTCCATTTAAAATAAGGGAAGAGGATTGGCATACAATAGAAAAAGTAACGACAATGAGCGCGCACTGTGACAAAACAAACGTGTACACAATCCTATACTTCCCGTTAATTGCACTTCCGCTATACGAAATATTAAATGTAATACCACTACCGGTACCATACAAACAAAACATATCTGCATTAATTGAAACGAACAATCCATTAATCGCTTTGGACATTAACAGACACACATACGCAAAACTGACTCACGAAAAGTTAAAACAATGCAAGCAAATAAATACAAATTACTTGTGCGAACAAATCTTTCCAATCAGAAATGTAAAAACCGACCCGCTATGCGAAATAGATATATATATATATAGAAAATGACAACTGTTATAACAATTGTAATATTAAATACATAACAATAAAAAATAGCATATGGATTTAAGCAATTCATATTCTTGATTATATTCCACACCGGCGAAACAAACTATTACAATTTCATGTAAAAATAATAAAGAAACGCGTAGGACTATTACAAATACTGGAAAAATAACATTATCAGACAATTGCAAAATAGTCACATCAGACGCAACAATAAAATCTACAAGCCAATAAAGGAAAAGAAATAAAAACGTATTTACCAAAATATAACATTACACTTCTAAGCGAAACGTTCAAGACAAATAAGACAGAAAAAATTAAATTAAAAGTTATACAAGACGCAACAGATCTGACAGAATTAACAAAGAAATTAAATGACATGAAAAACGAAATAAACAATAACGAGATACCTTTTTTCCAACAAAAACACTTTGTATACCCTATATCAATTAGCAGTTCATTACTAATAATCATTGTTATCGCAACAATAATAATTGTCATAAGAAAGAAAAAACAAAATGAAATAATTACTCACGCAAGGTAGATCGCGCCGTTAGAATAAGCGAAAGTATTCGACTCTAAGCAAACGATTATACCAAAAAATGTATCGGAAAAAACGAAAAATTATGTAAAAAGCGAAAACTTCGTACCTCCGTTTTCTTTTACTAACAGGGAGGGGATGTTGTAGCCAGATCTACAACCAATAATAAAATAATAACTAATAATAAAAGTAGTCCGCATGACAACAAAATTAGGTCGCATGAATCTCGAACAATCTTTCGAAAGACGACACAAATGTATAACCACCGAAATTGCGGCCAGTCTTTCGAAAGACCGCAGAAATGCATCACGCGAGAACATTGCGAAAAAGCCTATCAGCAAATTCCTAAACTTGGTGATCAAACCGAGCGTAATATTGATTAATCAATATCACGCAACCGATCGACGCAATCGATCAGAATGCTGATCGGGCATCGATCAAACTATATAATCGGTTACACAAGGCGGAGTGGCAGAGAGTCAAGAATAACGTACCGTTCGGAATCATTATTATAATTATCGCGCAAGATATTACACGAGCACGGCGAAGTTCACGCGAGCCGTACTATCAGCGTCTCAAGTGACATACTCGGTCGACGGCCGCCAGAGTAACGCGACACGCGCCGAGCCGCCCGCCGACGTTTAACCGTGTGTGAAAGAAATAAAATAAGCAATACTAAATCCACGAAATAGTGCATTGATTAAATAAACCAGAAAAAATAAAGAAAGTGTGTTAGTGATTTCGAGAAGATTTCCTTTCCATTCTTTTGATCCTGCTCGGAGTCCCAACTCCTTAGGCTCAACGAACCCGACTATCCCTAATATTAGCGTTGTAGCCCATCCGGGGTACAACAGTATATTATTTCAAAATATATTCCGTGACTAAAATAAGAAATTAATTTTGGTAACTGCTATTTCTTTATTATTTATTATATTATAATAGCCGTTTAGAGCAACTGGTAACTATCCTGGATGATAGACCGTAACACTTAATTTCACCCAATTTATATGAATAGAGCTCCTGCCGGAGGAAAATATCAATATCCTCCTCAATCATCTTCTGTCTCATTTGGCTAGTCACGGTCTTCATACGTTAACTACTTACTTGTACTAATTTAAGGACATTCGAACTCATTTGCCTGATCGAATTGAATTTTCCGTGTGGCAAACTGCAAAACCCTCATAAATTCTGGACATGTCATTTGACGGCGCGTATAACATCTGCGATATGCTCATTATGCAGTGAGGAAAACGATTTTTTTTTTAAGCGACTGATAACTGGTGGTGAGAAATGGACTATTTACAACAATGTGGTGCGCAAACGATCTTGGTCCCGACATAATGATTCGTTTCAAAAGCAAACATTTATCAGAGAAAGGTTATGCTTTCAGTGTGATGGGATTTTAAAAGGCTCATATTTTTCGAGTTTCTACTAAGGAACCAAACAATCAATTCGAATGTGTACTGTCGGCAATTGGATAGTTTGAACGAATCCATCATTCCGAAACGTCCAGAGCTCGCTAATCGTAAAGGAGTTATGTTCCATCACGACAACGCGAGACCACACACAAGTTTGACCATCCGTCAAAAATTATTGGAGCTTGGTGGGATGTGTTGCTACACTCACCATACTCGCCTGACCTTGCGTCGTCAAACTTCCACTTGTTTCGCTCTCTTCAAAATTCCTTGCATGATATAACGTTTAATTCAGATAAGGCTGTAAATCAGCACTTTGTTCAGTTTTTCGCAGATAAAGACAGGTCTTCTATAGACGAGGAATTATGAAACTCACTGAAAGATAGCAAAAAATTATTGAACAAAACGGATATATATATATATATATATATATATATATATATATATTTATATATATTTATACATGTTTATATGCACGAGATATATCCATATATGTTCATATTAGTTTCCTTCCTTTGTAAAATTTTTGTTTGATATAAAAAAAATAATAATAATAATCAGAAGATAAAAAATTTGTCGCCTGCCCAGAAAGCGGGAGTGCTAGGTTCGATTCCTAGTATGAGATAATTTTTCGTTGTACACATTTCATGTGAGAAAGATATCGAAAATATCAAGGAAATATCGAGGATTCTATTAATTGCGGAGTATTTCGCGAGTGTCTGCAATTTAGCAGAAGGAATATATCGATGTTTAATCGAAATTTAAATATTATAATTTCGAATCATATATAAACACTAAGGTCTAGCTTCGCCGGTAAAGCCTGTTTTCTCAATAGTTTACATAAAAAATAATTAAAAGAATGAATAATTTTGCATTGTTTTTTTTACAACGAATGAAATTTGAAGAAATGAGAAAACATCGCCCATATATAATCATGTATATTTATGATTGAAAGAATATATATGATTACATATGGACAATTTTTTTTTATTCCTTCAAACTTAATTTTTTATAAAAAATATATTTATGTACGTTATGTACATTATATACATTTACGTATGTATATATATATTACATATATATTACATATATGTATATATATATATATATATATATATATATATATGTTTTTACAAAAAAAATTTTTTATCAAGTACATTATATTTAATAAAGATATTATTTTAATATAAGAAGAAGAATCGGAATTAAGTAAGCCTGTATTGTATGCCAGTTACAAAATTGCTCATCTTATTGTATGTGAATCACGTCCATTTAGCATTGGTCCATTTGTCAAACAATGTTTAGAAATTGCCGCAGAAATAATATATCCTAATGATATTAATAAATTTAAATCAATTAGTCTCTCTTTTCGAACTGTAGTACGTTGCATTGAAAAATTAGCTGAAGATCTCGAGCGACAATTGGTACTAAAAGCAAACAATTTTATTGCTTTTTTATTAGCTCTCGATGAGAGTACTGATATCGTTAATACTGCACAATTGGCAATTTTTATTTGTGGTGTGGATAGGAACCTCTCTATTACTGAGGAACTTTTAAATATAATACCTCTGAAAGGTATTACGACTGGAGAAGATATATTGTTTAGCGTTGAAGAAGCAATAGAAAACATAAATCTATCTTGGGATAAATTAACTTCAGTTGTTACTGATGATGTTGCAATGATTGGACACAATATGGGCTTCGTAGAACGTTTAAAGTCTAAACTAGCACAATCAAAACAAGAAATATGAGGTGTACAAAAAAGTTCTGAGCTTTTTTTTGTAAAATTCAATCTTTATTCAAAAACAAACAAAAAAATATTAATCAGCGAAATATTCCCCGTTTGCATCAACGACCTTTTGCCATCTTTCGGGTAGCTTGCGAATTTCCTTGACGATAGAAGCTCACTGGCTTCGAAGCGTATAAAGTCATCAATGCATTTTCGTATCTCTTCAAATCTCACGAAATGTGTATCAGTCAAATGATGCTGCAGCGACCGGAATAGGTAGTAATCGGAAGGCGCCATGTCTGGGCTATACGCCGCGTGCGGGAGAAGTTCCCAGCCTAACGCAAAGATATGGTCCTGAGTCGTTTTCGCAACATGTGATCGAGCATTGTCATGAAGCAAGATCACTTTACGACGTCCTTGGCCAGTAAATGGCTTCTTTTCTTCTAATGCATCACTCAAATTGATCAATTGTTGTTGGTAGCGGTCTGCCGTGATTGTTTCACCCGGTTGTAACCATTCGTAATACAACACATCTTTCCAATCCCACCAGATACAGAGCAAAACCTTCTTGGCGTGGATATTGGGCTTTGACGTCGATGTCGAAGGTTAACCAGGGTCAACCCATGATTTTCTACGTTTAGGGTTATTAAAAGAATCCACTTTTCATCGCCTGTAATGATTTTGTGCAGAAAATCTTTTTTCCGGAACTTTGAAAGCAAAGTGAGTGCAGTGTCACGCCGACGATTTTTGTTGTCTTTGGACAATTCATGTGGAACCCATCTGCCTTCCTTCTAAATCTTTCCCATCGTATGTAAACGTAAGGAAATGGTTTGCTGCGTAACGCCAAGCTGTTTCTGCAAGCTCCTTTTCAGTTTGCGCAGAGCTTATATCCAGCAGTGCTTGCAATTCGTCCGTTTCAATCTTTTGAGGGCATCCGGCACGCGGTTCATCTTCAAGACTGAAATCTCCTTGGCGAAATTTTTGATACCATCTTTTACATGTAGTATGACTTACAGCGTTCTCTCCATATACAGCAAATCATTGCAGTAGCTTCAGCAGCATTTTTCTTCAGATGAAACGCGAAGTGGATGGAAAATCGAATATGCTTTTTTGTTATTGCCATCGTGAACACTACTGATTTTTGAGGTTATGTGCATCAAACGCCATAACCGTATTTTAGAAGGCCAAATGTCAACGCTTTAAAACCGCAAAAGGGCGAGAAGATATATAAAATTTAAATTGTTATTTCGGTTGTATGAAATCTAAAGCTCAGAACTTTTTTGTACACCTAATACATTCGATCTATTGTATCATTTATCAAGAGGTATTATGCAAAATCTTTAAAGTATGTAATAAAGTAATGAATGTAATCAAAGTTATAAATTTTATTAGAACTATTGGATTGAATCATCGTCAATTTCGCGAATTTTTATCTTCTTTAAAGTCAGATTATACCGATATCTCCTATTTTTACGAAACACGATAGCTTAATCGAGATAAAAAGCTCTTCAGCGTTTCTTTCATTTACGTGAAGAAATAATTATATTTTTAGAAATGATAAGTCTGTGCCTGAACTACTCTGTCACAGCCTTCCTGGATTGCCAATCTCACCTTTCTTGCGGATATCACTAATCATTTAAATACATTATAAATTATTCTTTACAAGACAAAGATAAATTAATTATTCATATGTTTGATCAAATTAGAAAATGAAACTTAATTTATGGATCAATCAATTTCAATCTCGACATTTGTTGCATTTTTCAAATTTATTATCTGTTGCCATGCACATTCAAGATAAGCAATAGAAATGAAGAATATATAAATTCACTTCAATTATTACATAATGAATTCGATTGTCGGTTTAGGGAAATGTATGTTTTAGAAGAAGACTTACTTTTATGACAACTTTTACTGTTGATATTAATATTGTTCCCGCAGATATACAATTAGAATTAATAGATTTAAAATGTGACACTGCTCTTAAAAATCGTTTTTATACAATGACTGACATCGTACAATTTTATTCATATGTATTTCAAGAACGTTTTCCTCGACTACATGCTCGTGCTGCAAAAATAATGAGTATATTTGGTTCACATATTCATGTGAACAATTATTTTTTATTATAAAATTAAATAAATCACGATTACGCGAACAGTTAATAGATTCACATTTAAATTTTGCAATAATTCGTTTAAGTTGTGCCAAAACTATAACACCTGATATATCGTATATAATATCGGAAAACTGTGAATCAAATACTACTTAAATGTTATAAGAGTTATTTACTTAATATTATTGTAAGAATTTATTTAAAATATAGATAGTTATTAATTTATGTTAATTCTGGGTTTGAATTTGTGCAACATAATATTTTTTTATTCCTTGAACAGCACGTTCAATGAACAGACGTTCCTGTTATCCTCTCTCCTTACTTTATTGCGCCTAGCCGCCTAACGCTAGCCTCAGCGCGCTCGACTGTTGCCCGCGGGCATTGGGCGCCCGCGAACAGTGCCCACTTGCCGATCTGGTCTAGCAGATCGAGATGATCAATATTCGTTGGCGGCAAAGTGAGTAAGAAGATTCTAGTGTATATGAATGAGCCTCTCTTCGTGTTTCCAAAAAAAAAAGAAATTGTTTGATCGAGCTTTTAATGCTCAGGACATTGACTGTTTTGTGTTTTTGGATTTTAATATCCACATTAACATCTGCGCAGTGGACTCTCTGCAAGTAACATTTTCGGTAAAAATACACATGGCATCCGTGAAACAAAAGCCTGGTCGACCATATTAATAGTTGCATTTTTCGGTATGCTCTTTTTGTTTTTAGTAAGAACTTGGCTAATTTCGTTTCTTTATACTCGACGTACATATATATGTACGTATATATATATATATATATATATATATATATATATATATATATATGTATGTATGTATGTATGTATCTGTATACACACACACACACACACACACACACATATATATATATATATATATATATATATATATATATACCAGGTGTATGCATAAGTTTTTTCCGGTTTAACTAAGAGATGTCGCCAGCGAAAAGTACGCAGCGTATTAATTTGACACATACATCATTTTGTTCGTCTGACATTTAAAACTACAAACACACACAAGTTGAGTCCGCCAAAAACTAGTGTCTTTGTTTTATCGTTCAGTGATCATATCGAGTTTTGTGCCTGAAAAAGAACGCATTGCTTTTTTTATTTAATCAAAAGAAAAAAGCTGTTGAAAGTCATCGTTTGCTGGTAGAAACATATGGTGAACACGCTCCATCGATTAGAACATGTGAGACATGGTTTCGACAATTTAAAAGTGGTGATTTCAATGTGAAAGATGTGAGCGCTCTGGTAGACCACAAAAATGCAAAGACGAGCAATTGCAGGAGTTATTGGATGATGACCCAACTCAAACTCAACGGTAATTAGCAGAAGCATTACATGTATCACAAGAAACAATCAGCAGACGTTTACGAGCAATGGGAAAGATCAATAAACTCGATAAATGGGTCCCACACGATTTGAATGAACGTCAAATGGAAAATCGCAAAGTCACTTGTGAAATGCTGCTTCAACGCCACGAAAGGAAATCATTTTTGTATCGAATTGTGACGGGTGACGAAAAATGGATTTATTTTGAAAACCCGAAGCGGAAAAAATCGTGGCTTTCACCTGGCGAAGTCGGTCCATCAACACCAAGGCCAAATCGCTTCGGCAAGAAGATCATGCTCTGTGTCTGGTGGGACCAGAGCGGTATTGTGTATTATGAACTCTTGAAGCCCGGCGAAACCGTTAATACACAACGCTATCGCCAACAAATGATTAATTTAAACCACGCATTAATCGAAAGACGACCGGAATGGGTCAGAAGACATGGCAAAGTGATTTTGTTACACGACAATGCGCCGTCTCACACAGCAAAACCAGTGAAAGACACCTTGAAATCGCTTGGATGGGACATCCTTCCGTACCCGCCGTACTCCCCAGACCTGGCGCCATCTAACTATCACCTCTTCGCATCAATGGGGCACGCGCTCGCAGAGCAGCACTTCAGCAATTTCGAGGAAGTTGGAAAATGGCTCAACGAATGGTTTGCCGCAAAAGACAAGCAGTTTTTCTGGCATGGTATTCATAAATTACCTGAAAGATGGGCGAAATGTGTAGCCGATGGCCGATATTTTAAATAAAAAAAAAATTAATTTCCCTTGAAAATTACGTGTCTTTTTTTACTAAAAAACCGGAAAAAACTTATGCATACACCTGGTATATATATATATATATATATATATATATATATTAGATTGCAATAAAAAAAATATTGTATTATATATATTATATATAAAAATACGATATTATATGTTATACAATTTAATATATAATATATTATATTAAATCTTATATGAAATTTATTGCTTATATTTTTTAATGTGCGTTGAACTATTTTTTATTCTTTATTCCTTTTATAATTTGCTCCATTGTTTAGAAATATATGCTTATGTGATATTTTTGTTATGTTACAGTGTTATCACACAAATTGTTCATAAAAAAGATCTACACATATATTATATATATATATATATATACTTTTATTTAAGACCTTTGCACAATCGAAAATATAAGGAGCAGAGAACAGATATTAAAAATAAAGAACTGACTTGACTTTTGATAAACAAATTTTTTTTAACAGCATTATTAGATGGTGACTTTTTAGCGTGTCTCCAACCTGTTCTTCCAGGTTACATGACACAATATCTCTTGCGAGTAACTTTTTTTCAAGTTTCCAGTTTATGTGGTGTGTATAAGTTATATGAAACTTATCACTTATATTTCTTTTGTGCTTTGAACTGTTCTTTATTCTTCATTTCTTTTATAACCGTTAATGTGCTTTGAACTGTTCTTTATTCTTCATTCCTTTTATAACCGTTATTCCTGTTTCTTATATATTTTTGATTGTGCGGGTCTTTAACTTTACTGATATTATAATGTTACGTCCGGGGGACTTCACGAATTCCTCTCTTTCGGGAAGAGGAAAACAACGGCTGCCATAAACGAAGCGTTTCGAACGATCTAAGGAAATCCTAAATAAACAAAATTTCCTCTTGAGATATGTCTCACTATCAAAAAAATTGGGATAAACAGCTTTGTCGGCACCGACAAGGTTATGACCTACCAATAAAAAATTTTACATTAACAAAAGCAAATTCCTAACGGATAAGAAACGCTTCGGGTCGTTCGAGGGTGACACTCCCCAAATTGGTGGGGAAACTAAGGGAAACGCCAATCAAGAAGAAACGATTGGCGGCCGTTGGCGGCCACACCAATGAATGATTGAGGGTGTGGAACGCCGGAAAATTTTTATTAACTAATTCTATCATTCGCTGGGAAATCTGGAAATATAAAAACAACCACAATTCACAGAACACCGCTCCCCTCCTTCCTCTATATTCACAATTTTCCTAAACTATCATTCGATAAGCCAACACGAAAATCCATCACGCCCTCAGATATTCCCACCCCTCCGGAACCCTTTAAAAATCGCGACTTGGAGCGGATCGCTCTCTTCTTCCTGCTTCATCGTCAGATTCATGGTCTGCACCATCCAAAATTATTGCAGTTAGAATCTGTGCGCGATTTTATTTTTCGAGTGATTCAACGATCCAGCCTGGGAATTGCATTCCTCGACCGTCACCAGCGGCCGCTGCAACAAAAGTAAGTCCAAGTTTATCAATTTTTTCCCCCGCGGTAACTGGCAGTTTGGTTCGCGACTTCTATTTATTTATCTCGCTAAACACTCCAACATTCCAAATTGGCAAGCCGCCGATTAACTCGGTGAAGCTGCTTTCCCCGATTTTTTCACACTCCGACTTGACAAGCCGCCGATTAACTCGGTGAAGCTGCCTCCCCCGATTCCACAAAATTCTATTCCACAACCTTCTAAGCTGGCAAGCCGCCGATTAACTCGGTGAAGCTGCCTCACCCGATTCCACAACATTCCAACCTGGCAAGCCGCCGATTGACTCGGTGAAGCTGCCTTATCTCGATCCCTCAATTTCTCTTTTATCTGACTCTTTTTTAATATAGTGAACCAAACAAATGCCATCCGGAACGGGCGAACGAAACGGGCATTGCGACACCGTCGAGAAAAATCGAACAAGCGGATTCGTCGCGAAACCTGCCACACCGAAGAACTCGCGGAGCGATTAATAGAAGTAGAGCCGGGACTAGCCAACATCTCGCTGCATCAATACGCCTTCGCCCTCCGCTCCGCGGCAAAATTCGAGAACCAATGTACTCCGGAAAACTTTGACGTGGAGAAGTTCTTTAACCTCGTCCGTCAATTTCCTCGCTCTCCCACCCATCCACCTCCTGGCACCTTCTTTATCCCACGAAAATTTAAACCAGACAAGCAATTCTGGGACCAAATCTCAAAGCACAAAATAACCGATACCGTCCCTATGTATATTTCCCGAGACCCTCTTCCCTACCTCGTCCCAATCAAAGCTTTCCGCACCGCACACCCTAATCCCCCTCCACACCTGCAACCCGATCCCGTAGACATGCTCGCGATCACCAATTTTTTGCTCCAATTGGAAAAATTGGGCATATAAGTCCAGATTCCCTTGTCCGCGGTTATTTTCTTATATTTTTTTTATGTATAAACTTTCTTTTTGTAATGATACTTCAACCCTTTTTTATGTATACCCACAGAATATTGTAATCCATTTTTATCATTTATTATTAAATTATTTAATCAAAATTCGGTCCTAAATTTTTTTTTCTCTCCTAAACTTGACCCCGCGCCGTTCCCGGCTCCCTGAGGATCGCACTAGGTCCATCCCTGGTCAAAGAGATTCGGTTCTCTGACCTAAAACGGATCACCGATAGCGCGGGCGCAGGCAAGGGTAATAACGTCGCCGACGCTGACCCGATCCCTGCTCCCTTAACGCGCGTTCGACTCGCGGATCGGCATCACGACGTCGTTCCGCGAGAACAGGAGAGGTTCCGTGCGTCCACCCGAGTTCTCCTCCTCCTGACGAGAGATATTATCTTTCGTCCAGAACACGGACGTAACAATAAGAAATGATATTTTTTGAAAGATTTATGAATGATTTTTGAATGATATATTGAAAAAATATGCGTACATATACATATATATATATATATATATATATATATATATATATATATATATATATATACATATATATAAATTAATATCAATATCTTTATCTTAATTAAAATAATATGCCGTATCTTAATATATAACTTATATTAATTTATAATATAATTAACAATAAAATTATTATAATATAAACATCTCAAAAAATTAACAGTATAATATGAATTAAAAATAACTAAATATAATAATACTCTTTTTCTCTAAAAACAATACTAATAAATATTATAACATTTAATAATGATATAATAAAATATTATAACATAAATATTATAACATATTTGAACAGAAATCTTAAGAGTTTATAATAAATCAAAAACGGTGCAGAAAAGATATTTCATGTGTATCAAAACGACATTTAAAGCAGCTAACTACACAAGAATCTGAAATTGTTTGTGATGCTTTATTAAGGATGACTGCAACATCATTTTATAATAATGTTGATAAATGCACAGAACATTTGGAAATTGTTTCTACAGTTAATTCAGATATAATAAATATTCAAAGTGCTGAAAATGCTGTAATCGAAAATTATATTCTTGACGAATGGAACGAAAACAATGATATATCGAACGTGCAACAATCCTGCATTAGCGATTATTATGAATCAAAAACTTATTTAGTATCTGAAAATGCAAATATAACAGCTGACAATTTGAAAAATTATCTTACTTCCTGGGCTGTACAATATCAAATTTCACATACAGCTCTAAGAGCGCTGCTTCAGAGATTAAGAAATCATTCGTGTTTTTTATCATTATCTTTAGGTAGATTTACACGTTCACTTTTAAAAACTTCAGAGAAAACAAGAAATGCAGTATAGACAAGAAATACAGTAGTGTCAGGAATGTACTATCATTTTGGATTACAAAAATCTGTATTAAATATATTAACCTCCATAAAGAGTAATGTTAATAGTATAGAAATTGTTATTAATATCGATGGATTACCACTCTCAAAATCATCACAACAACAATTTTGGCCTATACGTGGTTAAATTCTTCCATATAATAATGTATTCGCAATTGGAATTTATCATGGAACTGAAAAACCGGCAAACGTTAACAATTTTTTAAAAGATTTTGTGGATGAAGCTATAGAAATATGCGAAAATGGAATTTATGTCAATGGCCGTAATATACAATGCAGAATAAAAGCTTTAATATGTGATACACCAGCAAAAGCATTTGTTCTGTGTGTAAAAGGGCATTTCCGAATATTCTAATTGTACTAAGTGCACAATAGAAGGAGAATATATAGGGAATCGTATGTGCTTTCCACAAATTGATGCACTATTAAGATCTGATGATGATTTTATCCAAAAAATTGATGACAGCTATCACAAGCCAAATATAACATATAGCCAAATATAACATATATATTAAAAATACCTCATTTCAAATCTGTTACAAATGTTTCACTCGATTATATGCACTTAGTTTGTTTGGGAATAATGCGTAAATTAATATATTTATGGTTGGACGGAGATTTCTCTTATTGACTACAATATAGAGCTATTGAAGAAATATCTATACGTCTAACAACTCAATTAAAGCCATCAATATCTAGAATTCGCAAGAAAACCACGAAAAATGGATTATGTAAAATTATAGAAAGTCACGGAATATATAATAGATTAATACTGTTGTATACCGGCCCATTGGCTTTTAAATCTATATTTAAAAAAAGTGTGTACATCCATTTTATGACATTACATGTAATTATTAGAATTTTGTCTTCAAAGTATTTGCACAAGCATCTATCTTATGCACAAGATCTGATTATTTTTTTTATTAAAACATTTATCAAATTTTATGGAGTGCAAAACGTGTCGCATAACATCCACAGCCTTATACATCTTGTAGACGATGTCAAAAAATTTGGATCACTTAATAACTTCAGTGCGTTTAAGTTTGAGAACTTAAGTTTGAGAACTTAAGTTTGAGAACATGCAAGTATTTAAAAAAATATCTCAGAAAAGAGAAACCTTTACACAAATCTTTAGAACAAATTGTACGGAGATATATTGAAAAAGAAATTAATTTAAGTACATCATCGATTGATTTGTCGGATTCCATTTTGATACATCCAACTTTTCTTGTCCTTACATAACGATGTCCACTTCTATCCGATTGCAATAATCCATAATATAAAATTATCAAATACTACGGAGTAACATTTCAAGCTGGAACACTTGCAAATAGTTGTTGTAGTTTAAGTTGTGGTGCTATTGTATGTATTGAAAATGTGGCACATTACATAAAGCAAAATATTCCTGTCATTATCGGATACGAATTTTTAGAAAAAGAAGATGTATTTAACGTTCCCTGCTTATCTTCGTTACTTGGGATTTATTCCGTAAAATCATGCTCAGATTTGAAATCATGGCCATTGAAAAATATTATTAAAAAATATGTCAAATTGCCATGCGGAAATGATAAATATGCAGTCTTCCTGTTGATACACAATGAAATGTAATTGATATTCATTCACATAGAATGACATAAATTTTATGCAATCGTCGAATTCGAAGATGGACCACAAGTAATATCAAATAATTGGTTAAGTGGAGACTTAACAAAAGCTTTTTGGCCAAACTTTACGAATAACAAACGATACGATAAAACGGTGAAACTTATGGAGGAGCCGGAATGTACTTGGTTGGAATATGCCATTCGAAAAATATATAGAACATTTCGTAAGCAATGTTATATTCTTTTTTGGAATATATTATTACAGTCTTTTGCATGTAAATATGTGTTGATATTTTTGAATAATATAAGAAACTATGATTTATTAAATTATACATTCATAAAAAATCATTTATTAAATTATATTTAAAAAATAATTTATCATTTTTTTTCAGATAACTATGTAGTAGCAAGAAAAAAGTTGAAAGATGCCGAAGAGTTATCCGACATTAACTCTGGCACTCAAATAGAGGAGAATTTAAAAAAGTCGAGAAAAATCAGAACCGCTAAAGTTATCGACAAATCGAGTAATGAGGAATCATCTGATGATGAAATGGCACTAATCTCACAACTTCCGAAATTTTCAAACAAGCATTCCATGACTGCAGAAACCACTAAAAAAGCATTAAAAATTACAAAGGATGCACAAAAAGGTAAGCGTGGTAAAATAATAATAAAAATAACAATAATAGATTAAAACAAAGTAGAACATTTTATAATTATAATAATAAAATACCGATTTTTGGATTACAGATTTTAACTATGTTGATAAAAAAAATGCAAATAAAAGACAAATCGTGCGTACAAAAAATAATAGATTCTTGTAAATATGATTTTCATCAATTCATTTTCGTTCATTCAATTATATTGAAATGATATGATAATAAAAATGTTTTATTATTTTTAGGTCTGCATTGCAATGAAAATGTGCTTGATGCATCCGCAGAACAATCATTTGATGACGAAATTAATAATACAAATGTGCCAATCCGACAAAGAGATGAGACATCAAATCCATTAATTAATAAGCAAGGTACATTGCACATAATTATATCTATTTTAGTTTTACTATTACTTTTTATATATTTTAGAATTATAACATTTATTCTTCAACAATTTTGCTTTACTTTAATATTAAAATTATGTTGTTATAATATAATGACAAAAACATTTTATTATTTTTAGATTTGCATTGCAATGAAAATTTGCTAGATGCATCCGCAGAACAATCATTTGATGATGAATTTAATGCGAACATGCCAATCCGATTAGGAAATAAGACATCACATCGATTGATTAATAAACAAAGTACAAAGCATGTAATTATATCTATTTTAGTTACTATTATTTTTTTTATATTTTAGAATTATAAATATATTTAAATATATTTTTCAATAATTTTACCTAATATTTTAAAATTATGTTAATATAATGACAAAAATATTTTATTATTTTTAGATCTGCATTGCAATAAAAAAATTCTTAATTCATCTGCAGAACAATCGTTTGCTGACGAAATTAATGCAAACGTGCCAACCGACCTAAAAAAGATATCAAATCCATTAATTAATAAGCAAGGTATAATAATTCTATTTTCAAATTGTCATTTTAATTTCTTAAATTGTGTATATTTTTATTTTAATTACGATTATTTTTATAATATATTTGTGAACCATAGCATATTTTATTCTTAAATAATTTTTTCTGACATTTTTTTACTTTATTTTTGTATTTTCAATATGTGGCATTTTGCAAAAATTTTATATTTTATTTATATATATATTTTACATTTTATCTATACATATATATATATATATATATATATATATATATATATATATAAAATTATGAATATAACTAAAATTTAATTTTATAATTAAAATATTTTAAATATTTTTTTTACAGAATCTGAAAATTTTCAATGATTTATTATCCAGAAACTCATAAGTTTAGAGCTTAAAGCTAAAAATAAACTTTATTGAAAGATGTCAAAAATTTATTCTACAAAAAATTTCAATCAGAACTTCTCAGGAGGAAGAAAAAGAAATAATAGATATCTCTCAAGATCTGCCATTAAAAAATGAGAATGAGCTACAATGGAAAACAAATTAAATAATGATTTACCTTATCAAAATCAGATGGTAAGTTAAATGTTTGTATTTCAATATTACAAAATATCTTTAGAGAAAGAAAAAATTTGTGATCTAATAGAAAACACATTTGGAATAAAAAAATTTGTAAGTTATTGTTATGAAGCTTTATATATTATACTTTTGGAATTACGTTTGGTATATTATTGATTGCAATCAAATTTGCTATCTCCTTTTTTTTATATTCAAATTTGCATCTTAGTTTCTAATAATATCTTTTCATTTAAAGAAATACCATATAAAAAGAATAATTCTTTAAAAATCAAATTATATATTTTCGTTTAACGATATTTTGATAATTTTTAATAGACATTTTATATTAATATTAAATAATTTTCGAATATTTTAAAATCATATATATCTAGTATTTTTACATGAATATTTTATTATATAAAGTTTTTATAACATTCCATCCTTTTAATATTTTTAGGTTAAATAATTAGCCCATGTTACATGCCAAGATCTGAAGACTTCCTGTGTTCGTATCATGAAAATAATGTTTACAAACGAATTGGCAGTGAATTTTAGTTGGTACGGAGCTAAGAAAAAAGAAAATTTTTCCAAATTGCACATATGCAAAGTTATGGGTAAGTAAAATGTATTATGGATAAGTAAAATAAATTTAAAAAAATATGTATTTTTTATTATTGGATGCTATAATTTCTTCACAAATTGAAATATATTATTTACAAATATATTTATGTGATATTTATTTATAAAATTACTTAGAAATGTTTCAAATATTTATATTTTTAAATGATTATCTGTACATATAGTTTAGAAGTCAAACATATACATTTACATTTTTTAATTTAAATAAAAAAATTAAAGAAATTGTTTTATCTATTAATAATTAATAAATAATTTACAAAATATTTGTCAGCTGCAGCAAGGAAATTGCACACAAATGCACAGACGAGCAGATTTCAGCGCCAATAAAAATATGGCTGGCTCATGCCTGCCCAAATAAGAAGGGAGGATGTGCGGCGGGGCCCGAACACGAACCAGTGAAAACTCTAATTCTTTTGCGAAAAAATACCACCTGCGAAAAAATACCACCTCAGCCAGGAATCGAACCTGAATCTCCTGCTTACCGGGCAGGCATCTTATCCCTTCGACTACCGAGGCATGTGATGATATTTATCGCAAATAACGTGTTTGGAATAACACGTCAATAATTCAATGATACACATATATACATATATTACAATATACACATATACATGTATTCTCTCGAATCCCCACGACTGGTACTCCAGAGAGATGATGATCCTATTCTCTCGATGGATGCAGGTCGGACTGCAGCGGCACCCTCCAACGCCATTGGCAAATATACAAATAATCCTCCTGGAGCACGACAGGAGAGATTGCATCAAGCATGGCTCGAGCCTCCGAATAAGAAGGGAGGGTGTGCGTCACGACGGGGCCCGACCACGAACCAGTCGTGAAAACTCGTAATTCTTTTGTGAAAAAATACCACCTCAGCCAGGAATCGAACCTGGATCTCCTGCTTACCGGGCAGGCAGGCCAAAGAACGTATGCAAAAGCAAACATTGAATCTGAATTAGCAATAAGAAGACTAAAATGGATTGGATTAGCTGCAATTTTCTTGAGTTTTCATGGATGCGCTGGTACAAGAGATCTAAAGACTGCTTGAGATATAAAGATTATATAGCTATATAAAAATATATTAAGATATATATTCAAAAAAATTGAAGATATTAGATTATATAAACAATATAAATATAAACATATTAATATATAATAATATAAAAGATATATAGATAAATATAAGAGATATATAAATAAACTATATATATTATATATATAATATATAATATTATTGTAATACTATTGTGATACTATTGTAATATTGTTTATAATACTATAAAAATGCAATGTTATATGTGCAATTACATGTAAAGAAAAATTTATATATCAATTATATATGTTAAAAAAATTGGAATAAAAAAATATTTTTATATATAAAAATAAAATGTTAATAATATATTGATATATATATATATATATATATATATATATATAGTTAGTTATATATATATATATAGTTATATATATATATATATATATAGTTTATTTATATATCTCTTATATTTATCTATATATCTTTTATATTATTATATATTAATATGTTTATATTTATATTGTTTATATATTGTGTATTAATATATATATATATATATATATATATATATATATATATATATATATATATTAATACACAAAATTTGATTTTTCGCGTATTTACTAGTAAAAAAATGTGAATTTTTACTAGTAAGTATATGAAAGACCGAATTTTGGGTGTTTACAGTAATATATATATATATATATATATATAATCTACTTATGATATATAATAAAATATAAGTATATCTATATATATATATATATATATATATATATATATATATATATATATATATATATACTAATGATATACCCAAAACATTCTATAGATATACTTATATTTTATTATATATCATAAGTAGATTATATATATATATATATATATATATATATATATATTACTGTAAACACCCAAAATTCGGTCTTTTCACATACTTACTAGTGAAAATTCACATTTTTTTACTAGTAAATACGCGAAAAATCAAATTTTGTGTATTAATATATATATATATATATATATATATATATATATATATATATATACTAATGACATACTCAAGATATTCTATGGATATACTTATTATATACTAAAAGATATTCTTAGTATGTACTGGAAAAGAAGAAAACTCGGACATAGTAGCATTCTGAGTATATACTTAGTATATCGTAGTATGTATTTCGAATGTTCCTAGAATATACGCAATATACTTCGATGATATTCTTAGAACATTCTCAGAATCCACATGTGCTGTGGGTTGTGCTATGAATTTGTCAATAATTGTATTAAATATGGGAAATATTTTTCTTATTTATATATTACAATTAATTAAGAAAATAATAATTAATAATGTTATTTTATTATTTATTCATTAAAAATGATGATTAAATGACGATATATTTATAATGGTAATATTTCGTGACAAATGTTACGTTTATTTTATGTCATTATTTAATACACTGACGTTGAATGACGAAAAAATAATCTTAAATCATCATCATAATGATGTCATCTTGCTACTTGGGATACGACAAATGATATTCTACACAGATTTTATATGAATAATCTTAGTACCTTCGGTATGATCACAGTACATTCAATATAAATACAGAATATTCGTATGAGATCATGTGCTGATAGGATATATTCGGTATATTCTGAAGATGGATATAAGAAATATACGAGAAATGATATATCATCAAAATGTTATGTTCTCTGGTATATTAGGCAATAGTATAACCACAATACTTTCAGTACGAGTGTAGAATATTCGAATGATATTATGTGCTATTATTTAATGAGAATCATTATTATGAAAATTGTTTATAAATTGTTGAATATATTTTGTTTTTTTGTTTATGAATTTGGTAATAATTGTATTAAATATGGGAAATATTTTTCTTATTTATATATTTCTTATTTATATATTTCTTATTTATATATTATAGTTAATTAAGCAAGATAGTAATTAATAATGTTATTCCCGTAGTATAATAGTAATTGAATAGTAACTGCGACTATTAGTTCTGAAAAGTAACTATTGGTGACTACGTGTATGAATAGCAATTGAATAGTTATTCATGCATGTAATCGCCAATAGTTACTCAAGTTACTACAGAAATTGAATGGTAACTAGAAATCTGAATAATTCTCAATAGTTTTCAATAATTCCTTTCCATACGGAGGTGTAAGGAAATTGCTATTGCTTTTTAAAAAAACATGTAATTGCATATTACGAATTGCATAATTCTTTTTTAAAAACAACTATATGTTTTCTATGCACTAATTTATTTATCTTATTTTATGCATAAAAATATTAAGATATAATAGCAAAGACTGAATAGTTTATGAGATATTTTATATTTTATGTTAAAATGTGCAAGAGTAAAGTGTAAAGTTATTAATTTTTTGACAATTTTATTTTAATACTTTTATATACAGAATATATTGATTTTTTTCGAAAATTAATTTTACCATTATTTATCTCCCTTCAAAACGTATATCTTTTACTTCAAACGTTTTTTGTTTTTCTTCAATAATTTTCGAAAAATCTCAATCCGTCATTTAAAATAAGACATTCTGTATATACATCATAACATTATTTCAAAAAATACAATAAAAAGATTACTAATCAGGGATTATTAATCCGCGTACTATCCAAAGTAACTGGCATATCATTCAATACTAATATCAGATTTCCATGATTTTTCACGAAAATCGCGAATTAGTAACTTGTAATTATTTGTTCCAATAGAATAGCAAACTACTCATGATTCTAATAGTAAAAAATAGTAAATTCTTATAATTACTATTCGCTCCAATAGTAAACTATTTACGAGTCTAATAATAATGAATAGTAAATGCTTAGTAACTATTCATCCAATAATAAATTATTCATGTTTCCAATAGTAATGTCCCATAATACAAAATTTCAATAGTTTTCTGAATAGTTATATTTCTCAATAGTTCTCAATAGTTCCTTTCCATACGGGTTTCATTATTTATTCATTAAAAACGACTTAAAAATGACGATTAAATGACAATATATTTACGACAATATTTCATGACAAATGTTACGTTTTACGTCGTTTTTTAGTAGACTGGAAAATGATCTTAAATCATCGTCATAATGACGTTATTTTGCTACTTGGGATATATAGATTTTATACGAATAATCGTAGTATATTCGGTAGTATATTCGGATCATAGAGTACGTTCAATATAAATACAGAATATTCGTATGATATCATGTGTTGCTAAGGTATATTCAGTATATTCTGAAGATGAGCTTAAGAATATACAAGAAATGATATGCCATCAAGATTGAAAGATATTTATTATTAAATTCGGAAAAATAAACGGAGACCGACTGGATTTGAACGCGGGATCCCTCGCTTACTACCAAGACACTTAGTCTGCACGACCACGACGGCTCCTCTGTAAGTTAACTGTTTATAATCCGAACTCTTCATGACCGCTTACGATCATCTATTTCTTACAGTACATTCAGCATAAATACAGAATATTCATATGATATCATTGTTAGGGTATATTCGGTATATTCTGAAGATGAGCTTAAGAATACGAGAAATGTTATACTATCAAGATGAATGATCATATGAATGTTCTTTGGTATATTAGGCAATAGTATGACCACAGTATTTTCAGTACGAGTGTAGAATATTTAAATGATGTGTTATTAGGGTTGTTGTATATATTTTGTTTACTTTTTTATGAATTTGTTAATAATTGTATTAAATACGGCAAATATCTTTTTTTATTTATATATTATAGTTAATTAAAAAAGATAATAATTAATAATGTTATTTTATTATGTATTCATTAAAAATGACTTAAAAATGACGATTAAATGACGATCTATTTATGATAATAATATTTCGTGACAAAGATTACGTTTATTTTACGTCATTATTTAGTACACTGACGTCGAATGACGGAAAATGACTTCGAAACATCGTCATAACATTCAGTATAAATACAAAATATTCATATGATATCATATACTGTTAAAATATATTCGGTATATTCTGAAGATTGGTTTAAAAATATATGAGAAATGATATACCATCAAGATGTCATATGAATATGTTCTGTAGTATATTAGATAATAATACGTATGACCACAGTACTTTCAGTACGAGTGTAGAATATTCGAATAATATCATGTGCTATTAGGGACATAAGACATGCAAAATATTTTATAGTTTCTTTTTAAATCAACAATTACACAGACAATTTTTTTTTCGAAAAAATTGCAACTTTTTTTTATTACCATTTCAAGATCCTAATAGCACTCCTTTATCTTCTGAGAATGTCCACGAGATATCATACAAGTATATTTGAGATATTTTCCGAACATTCGAAATACGTACTATGATATACTGTGGAATATACTTAGAATGTTACTACCACTCACTAATCTAATCCGTAGTATGTACTGGAGAATATCTCGCAGTATGGCCATAGGCTAAAAATGGTTTAAAAACAGTATATCATCATGCCCTACATGTCATGTAGGGCATGCATAAGGGTATCCCAGACAGCCATATAGATCGTTAAAATCTGTAATATACGTGACACTCTTACAAAAAAATAAGTGAAAAAAATGAAAAAAATTAGTGAAAGTAAAACATTTTTTATCTTGTAACATTTGTTATCTTGTATCATTGTTTTTAAAACGGTCACCCATTCTACTTAGGATTCTGTTCGATGCCGCTTAACTTCTATAATGAGATGAAACCTGCAACTGAAATGATGATATAGGTGAACATGGAATTTTGACATAAAATATGATAGATCTGGTTAATGAATGTTACTATATTGTCATATAAATAGTCTCAATTTTAAAATCTCGATTGCATATGTAATTCTTGTAGATAATTATATACATAGAACCATGAACCTATATTATGTTTAATGAAAATCATTTTTATTATGAAAATTGTTTATAAATTGTTGAATATATTTTATTTGTTTATGAATTTGTCAATAATTGTATTAAATATGAGAAATATTTTTCTTATTTATATATTATAGTTGAATTAAAAAAGATAGTAATTAATAATAATATTTCATTATTTATTCATTAAAAATGACTTAAAAATGACGATTAAATGACAATATATTTATGATAATATTTTATGACGAATGTTACGTTTATTTTACGTCGTTTTTTAGTACACTGATGTCGAATGACGAAAAATGACCTTAAATCATAATGACATCTTGTTACTTGGGATATAACAAATGATATTCTACACAGATTTTATGCGAATAATCTTAGTATATTCGGTATGATCACAGTACATTCAGTATAAATACAGAATATTCGTATGATACCATGCGCTACTAGGATATATTTGGTATATTCTGAAGACAAGCTTAAGAATATACAAGAAATGATATACCATCAAGATGTCATATGAATTCTCTGGTATATTAGGCAATAGTACGTATACAGTACTTTCAGTACGAGTGTAGAATGTTTGAATGATATCATGTGCTATTAGGGGAGAAATCAATATTTTAAAAATCCCTATGTCAGACGATAATCATAACAGTATAAACGATTTTTTTTAATTTGCATAAAGTCTGTTCTTTTTGCTAAATTGGCTGCGGCTATTAGTTCACAGTTTATCTTTCTTTCTTATATTGGAAGAAGAAAGATAAACTCTGAACTAGTGCAGCCAGTTCAGCTAAAAAGGACAGACCTATAGGTTGAACCGTTTTGCCGAAATCATGTACACCGAGTCCGTTTCATGAAAAGTGTTCCCACAATTGGATCAGGTAGCCACCATTTTGTCGTTCAAATGAGATGAAAACATTTTTTACACTAGAAAAGATGTATAATAAAACTCTCAAATTGGTTTTTCAATCAAATTATTCATTTTTTCCCAAAGATTCACAAAGTTAGAATTGATTTTTGGGTGCCAAAGGTGAAGGTCCTTTCTTAAGACTAAAATAGCTACTATAGTCTTTTTTCGAGATTACATGAATAATTAACATATATTATAAAAAGCTCGAATTATTTTTTTAAATATAAAATTTTTGGTTAATATACAATCTCATAAGTTTACTGTAATAAAATTGTTTTATTCTTAAATAAAAAATTGTTTGATTTTCTTTCATTTTAATAAATCTAAGTAATTTTAATATTTTTAAACTCCAAATATATTATCAAACTTATTTCTATTATAAATACAATTATACTAAAATACTGTGCATTATAAATTATTGTTTTATCTAACAAAATTTATTATAACAAAAAGACAACTTACAAGTTTAATAATTAAATAGTAATCTTAATCATCTTTTAAACATAAAATTAATATCAATTTAACTTTCTATAAGTTACAAAAATTACATATCAATTACAATTATCATATAATTATAATAAATCGTAAATACGTCATTGATTCAATGAATTAGATGAAGGATCCGATAGTTGATGCGTATTATTAGAAGGCACAGCATTTATAGAACCCAAATTCTCTTGTTTTATATTAGAATTACCAAGATTCATATTGATTACAGTCGATATAGGATTTTGCATATCTAATTGACTCTGTGCAATATCTTGTAGAGCCACTTGAATTCGTTGGAGGAGCGTTTCACCTTGTTTCACCACCTCTTCCAGTTGTTCACCAGCCTGTTGATTCTCCTGTTCGAGTCGACTGAGACTGGCAACTTGCAGCTCTTGTGATGACTCTTCACTTGGCAAGCTCTCTATTAATGTATCTATATCTTTAGCACATCTTGCAATGAGATTGGCAAATAAAGCAGCATAATCTAAAATGAGTAACTATGACTTATCATCAACATATATCATGTTTAATGTAGCAATTTACATCAATATATATTAAAACATATAAAAAAAAAACCTTCTTGAGATTGATGCGGCTGTGGAGTACCAATGCGGTCAAAACCAGGAAATTTACTAGGTGTAGAATACTGTTGTAGAATACCAACGCTGTTACAGAAATGCTCTGCTTGCTGTATAATTGACATTAATTTAAGTTTGTTAAAATGTTTGGATAATAAATAAAGTAATAAACACAAAAAAAATTGCATTACCTGATTTATGGTGTCTTGTAATTGTGTCAAACGATCTGCCATAATTCCAAATTAATGTGAATTACTCACAATTAATTTGAAGAACTTCCTATAAGATATTTATATAATATTTAACCAACAAATAAAACCTTTTTATGAAAATTTAATGTAATATATTAAAATATATATATATATATATATATATATATATATATATATATTATTCACTTTTTATTTTTCTAATACATCATACATATTCAAAATTTTAAAAACATTTTTTAATACTTATTTTTTTTAATATTTGTTGAGAAAAAGTTATTTAGATCTATTCTTTTTAGCTAAATTAGTTGCACTAATTCAGAGTTTATCTTTCTTCTTCCAGTATAATGAAAGAAAGATAAACTGTAAACTAGTACAACCAGTTCAGCCAAAAGAACAAATCTTTTATTTATTCTAAAGCAATGGCTGTGTTCAGCAAAGAAAGCAAATTGCAACTGTTGTCAAAATTTTTGATATAATTGGTTTTTGCTCTTAGTTCCTCATGGATCTAAATGTATAAATCATTCATATTGAAGAACCTTACAAAAGCATTTTACAAAACTGTTTTTTTCTGTTGAACACAGCCAATAATCTTAGGAAATTATAAAAAGTCATAACCTATATACACTACTTTCACTATCTTATAATAACTTTTTCTTTTATTAGAGTTCTTAAGGCCATTGCACGTGAAAAAATTTTAATTGTAATCGTAAGATTGTAAACAAATTGACCAACCAGAATCAATTATTTTCCTTACAGTCTAAAAATAATCGATTGTAGTTGGTCAATTCGTTCACAACCTTACGATTATCATTAAGATTTTTTCACGTGCAATGGTCTTTAAAACTGGTAGCAGATTTTTAAATCAGAAGCCTATATGGCAAAAATCAAATAATGTATAACATGTATAACATGTATAAAAACAAAATTTAAGGAAGTCTTACAGTCCCCCAAACTTCTATATTATACTAGTAGCGAATTCCATTCACTGCACTACACTGGACTAGTGCATACTAAATGCTGATATACATGAAATTATTGAAATGTAAAAATACATAAACACTTCAAAATAATTATATAGTCAACAATGAATTTGTCATTATTTAGTTGAATATGAATTAATAAGAAATAAATACTATTAATAATTTCATTATTAAGAAAGATATTATGCTACATTTAGATTATTTCATATGTAGCAGTTTTTAAAGGCCATTGCACGTGAAAAAATTTTAGTGGTAATTGTAAGGTAAGCGAATTGATCAATTACAATCGATTATTTTTAGACTGTAAAGAGAATAATTGATTCTGATTGTTCAATTTGCTTATGATCTTACGATTGTGATTAAAATTTTTTTACGTGCAATGGCCTTAAGGATCGGCAAGAGAGACTATGGAGACCTCTATCAGAGATAAATTCCTTTTCACTCATATTACGGTCAAAATGTTGCGAGAAAAGCTATATAATTATGATATTTATAATCAGAATATTTGCCTGACGAAAGCTACAGAACGATTTTTGTAAGATGTGTGAAAATAAATAATTCATTTAAAATAGATTTGCACTAGAGGACAATAAGGTGCAAATATTTTCATCTATTGCAAATTTTTTTTTAAGAGCCAAATTGCAAAATCCGACTCTGTAGCAAGAGTCATAATTTTAAAATAATTTTAAAACATACGTAGAAAAAGACTCATGGCAGAATATTGCTTCGAGATAATATATGGATGTACTCAAATATATATCTGCACTGTAAATAAGGAGTAGATAGTTACATTTATTTTAATTATTTAAGAGCTAAATTGCAAAATTGACTCTGTAGGTAGCTTCGTAATTGTAAAAGAAATTATCTTAACAAAGTTTCATGACAAAACGTTTCTATAAGACAAAATATAATTGAGTACAGATACATATCTGCACTGTAAATAAGGAGTAGATAATCATTTTAGATCAAGTCGCAGTTAACTCGTCACTCCTGCCCACCCTTAATGTGCACTAACCTGATAATGTAATGAATGGAATTCGCTATAGATTGCTTATACCTGTGCCAGACAAAAGCCTGAGAGCGACCACGCAATTTACCTGTTACCTTATTTTAAGCGCCAATGTCCACGATCGTGGACATTGAACTACATAGCTATGTCCACGAAATTGGTCGGTAGGTACACGACTATGTATGTTAAAACAATCAGTTTTGAAATTAACTCACGGAAATAACGATATTCGTTAAACACCGAGTAATAATGGCAATACATTAATAGAATGATTTCCTCTTTAACAATATAACTATTACGTATAACATTATATATATATTAGAGGTATACTGTTGAGTAGAAAATTATTAATATTAATGTGATATCACTGTTACTTAATGTTTAGCAAATAATAGTCCTTACATTTATTTCTGAATAGATTAATTACTATGTACAGGGTGCATTAACATATTAGGCAGTAGATCGCACGCGTTCACGCATTACGCATGCATCCATGTGCGAACAGTTGAGAAATTTCATTCTTGCAATTTATCTATTCAAAAATAAACATAAGATTGTTAACACTAAGTAAGGGCATATCAATATATTATATTACACTACAATCATATTATATTACGTAATATAAGATCAATACATTATATTACACTACAATCATATTATATTATGTAATATAAGATCAATACATTATATTACACTACAATCATATTATATTATGTAATATAAGATCAATACATTATATTACACTACAATCATATTATATTATGTAATATAAGATCAAAGAATTTAGTTAAACATAAATTCTATTTATGGCAAATATTTATTAATACTTTTATAAATTACAAAAAAGTTAAAACCGATGTTAATTCCGTGAATTTTAATAACTTATTTCCCTATAGAAATTTAATGCCGTTAAATGATTAATTACTTATTTTGTCTATTAAAAGTATTCTTCAACGTATTTAACTACTCGAAATAAGTAATTTTCAATATTAAAATGAATAATATTAAACTTGAACTTCCGTAAGTGGATTATTAATCATTTCATTAAAAGAATTATGATTACATTGTAATTATAATTATATCATCTTGTTAAATCATATTAGAGTTAAATCATATTAGAATAAGTTGAATACTTAAAATTGTTTAGTAAGTCTAAAGAAATAGGTAAAATTTTCGCATAAGAAATATATGTAAATGTCTAAATATAAAAATTTGAAAAAATAAATGTTTAAATAAATCAATTTTCTTATTTAGAACAATTCTCTTTTTTCTTTTCAATACTGATTTTACAAAAATTTACAGTGGTCGATAATTTGTTTGATGAATTTCGTAATGTAATGGCAACGTCATAATAACATAATTTTAAAAAAATGTAAAATTATCATATACAATAAAAATGTATAATTATCGTATAACTTCTTTTAATGATTTTTTTAAATATAAACCTGTTAAAGAGTACAATTTCTCGTCAAATTTTTAATTTGTTTAGACATTTACATATATTTCTTATGCGAAAATTTTACCTATTTCTTTAGATTTACTAAACAATTTTAAGTATTCATCTTATTCTATGATTTAACAAGATGATATAATTATAATTACAATGTAATCATAATTCTTTTAATGAAATGGTTAATAATCCACTTACAGAAGTTCAATTTAATATTATTCATTTTAATATTGAAAATTATTTATTTCGAGTAGTTAAATACGCTGAAGAATACTTTTAATAGATAAAATAAGTAATTAATCATTTAATGGCATTAAATTTCTATAGGGAAATAAGTTATTAAAATTTACGGAATTAACATCGGTTTTAACTTTTTTGTGTAATTTGTAAAAGTATTAATAAATATTTGCCATAAATAGAATTTATGTTTAACTAAATTTTTTTATCTTATGTTACGTATAATATGATTGTAGTGTAATATAATGTATTGATATGATTTTGCAGAGGCAAATGCGGTTCAATGACAGCATATACATGTATCATCACTTACCGAGCGAGTGGATGGTCTCTATATCAATAAAATTTGCATCGTTCCAATTATGATGGACTTGAATAATAATTGCTGTGATTATTATAAGAGAAGTTGAAACGACAATTAAAGATGAAAAAATTAAAGCAGCAAGTCGCAATATAACACCTGCTATGCTAAGTACAGTGCGACATAGTTTCATGCGGAGAGTCGCATTATGTTTAGAAGAGTCTGGAGGATGTTTTGAACATTTTTTATGAAATGTTTTTAACGTTTTTAATATTTTCAAAGTTTTCAATGTTTTTAATGTTTTTAATATTTTTAATATTTTCAGAGTTTTTAATGTTTTTAATGTTTTGTCATGTTTGTTTTTTTCATCACGTTAACTTTAACTTTAAATTCAATCATGTTAACTTAAATCGTATCATACACCACTTAAAATTTAATTTTTCATCTTTAATTGTTGTTTCGACTCCTCTTATAATAATCAGAGCAATTATTATCCAAGTCAATTGGAACGATGCAAATTTTATTGATATAAAGGCGCGCGATCCACTCGTTCGATAAGTTATAATGATACATGTATATGTGTCATTACCTATTGAAACGCGCCTGCCCCTGCAAAATCTGTCACGCAACACGACATACAGCCTAATATGTTGATGCAACACCCTGTACATAGCAATTAATCTATTCAGAAATAAATGTAAGAATTATTATTTGCTAAACATTAAGTAACAGTGATATCACATTAATATTAATAATTTTCTACTCAACAGTATATCTCTAATATATATATATGTTGTACATAATAATTATATTGTTAAAGAGGAAATCATTATATTGATGTATTGCCATTGTTACTCGGTGTTTAACGAATATCGTTGTTTCCGTGAGTTAATTTCAAAACTGGTTGTTTTAAAAATATATTCGGATAATGATCTTTTATTACATAATTGTTAATGAAACACAATATACAAAAATTTGAATAAACGCGAAAAAGACAAAAATAATTAACACAACGTATGTATATTATAAATTTATTTTATATATTTTTTTATATTTTACATATTTGTTACAGATATTTTACATTAGTTGAAGATTTGTATCGACACTTCGTGGACATAGTACAGAACAGAATCACAAAATCGTGAACATAGTTGTGTTACCTACCGACCAATTTCATGGACATGGCTATGTAGTTCAATGTCCGCGATCGTGGACATTGGCACTTCAAAATAAGGTAACAGATAAATCGCAATCGTGGTCGCTCTCAGGCTTCTTTTTGTATGAAATTATAGAAATGGGATCGTCCCATTTGATCACGTTGCAATTGATTACAGCCACTCACAGCGGCCGGTGTCTAGAGGTTTTCCTCTGTTCAAACGCTAGGAGTGGCTGGTGGTCAATTGCAACGTGATCAAACGGGACACTCCCATTTCTACCTACCCCTATGAAAATACATACGAAATATGAAATAAATGTATAATAACATAATGAGTAATTATCTGTGATATTTTCTACCAGTAATTATTTATAAGAATATCGGTCTTCACTTCCGATTTTGATAAAATTAGGCTCAATCGACGCGATTTCAATCAAAATAAAAGAATCTGGCAGAAAAACTGAGTATGCGTTGTGACTCTGTACGCATGATAGGGGAGTACGGGGAACGAACCTCCCTGAATGAGTGTCGAGGAGGCAAAGCCCCCTCGTCAGGGGGTCAATCATGTAACTTTTCCCCTAGGAAATGTGAAAAGTGAAAAATTTCACGTGAACTTACGATCATGTACGATTTTGCGGGATCATGTAATTCTCTCAAATGTGAAAATGTGAAATTTTTCACGTGAACTTTTTCGCCATGTACCTTGATGGCGAAAATACGCAAATCTAGGGAATTAATAAATATGCTTCGGAATTAGAGAAGATTAGGGCTGCATTAGGATTAAGTGTACGTAATACATATACAATTAGTTATTAAAAGTGTATATAATATTGTACCAATAAAATAATTTTCATTAGCTATAAAACCTATGAAATTATGTTTCATGATTTCACTTTCCACGCATCGAAGCTACATATATAATCACTGTATGTGAAAAGTTTCACATGAAATGTCAAGGGGGTCAATCATGTAACTTTTCCCCTAGGGCGGAAATGTGAAAAGTGAAAAGTTTTACGTGAACTTACGATCATGTACGATTTTGCGGGATAATGTAACTCTCTCAAACGTGAAAATCTGAAATTTTTCGCCATGTACCTTGATGGCGAAAAGGCGGAAATCTAGGGAATTAATAAATATGCTTCGGAATTAGAAAAAATTAGGGCTGCGTTAGAATTAAATGTACGTAATACATATATAATTGGTTATTAAAAAATGTATATAATACTGTATCAATAAAATAATTTTCATTAGCTATAAAACCTATGAAACTATCATGATTTCATGATTTCACTTTCCACGCATCCAAGCTACATACAATCGCTGTACGTGAAAAGTTTCATGTGAAATGTCAAGGTGTGAAAAATGAAAAGTAAAAAGTGAAAAATGAAAAGTTAAAAATTTCACGTAAAGTTACATGATTGACCCCAAGATGTGAAAAATGAAAAGTAAAAAGTGAAAAATAAAAAGTGAAAAATTTCACGTAAAGTTACATGATTGACGCCCTGATTCTATATCGTATGGAGGAGCGAATTAAGACATGATGGAAACTAGACCACTGATGATTCAATCGAACCTTTTGTCCGGTCAAGTATATACAAATCATACTATGGATAGGTTAGCTTCAAATATCAACATGAAAATGCATCTTTAGGAAATAAAAGAGATAAGAATAATGTATATTTGGGTGAGACAAAAGTATGTGTATGATTCAATTTCGGAGTCAAATGTCGGGGTTCCTTTGTAATTATGTTTTTCTTTGTTGCGTTATATTGAACGTTGTCACTCGTGTAAACTAGGTATTGAAAGCGTCATGTGTTTATTATTATTCAATAACTAAAATTCAAATTTCGAAAGGAACTAATGAGTAGAACTCTCGTCATCTCGGCGTCGGTTCACGTTGAATACTATTGAGTGTTGGTTATAATACTTTGTTTGAATTTAAGAATGAATAAGAATCTAAATTCTCTGTTTTACATGTGTTTGATCTTATAAACAATCAAAAATGGCTGGCTTTAAAATTGATAAAGTAATCAATATATTTTTTGCGATATTTAACCTAAGTATTTAACCTAAGTTATAAATAAGATGAGAGCTAGTGGATTTTATTTGAAAAGAATTGAAGTGAGTTAGAACTAGAGATACTTGGAATATATAAATATTTTTTAAGAAAATTAGAAGATTCACATAAAAATAATAATAATAAGGAATGTATTCGTATATTAAGAAATTTTAAACAAGCAGAAAATGATTTGTACTGTTATATATTTTAATACTAGAATTACTGAGATTGAGTACTCTCCTAAAACCGCCAATTTGGCTCCTATCTTTTTTTCAGTTAGTGAAACATTACTTTGCATTATTTGAGATTGTATATTCATATATTTTTTATATTCTGTACTGTATAATATAATATAAAAAAGACAAAAAATTGAATACAATCAGAGAAATATATAAACTTTATAATTATTTAATATTCTTTAAAGTTTTGTTTAAAAGAAATGTTTTATTATTATAAGTAAAATCAATGAAAAGTTATACATTGATTATTCAGATAAAAAAGAAAGACATAATATGCTACAAACAGTTCAACAAAAATTTAAATTTTATATAAAAAATAAAAACAACGTTCAATATATTTGTTTGTACACATAGTTTACTTCTTACATTTTTAATATAAGCTTTCTACTTTTATAAGCTCTCTACGAAACAAAAAGAATAATATAATTTTCTTTGTAAAAGTATAAAATATAAAATAAAATTTTCACATATTTTCAAGTGTTTTACAATAATAAAAAAATTAAGAGATTTACACAGTTTACATATGTAGTTTACTTTTGCCTTACATTTTTCACATAAATGTTTATTGCACGTTATTGAGCACATTCCAATTTTGATGATTTTTCTTTGTAACTTTACAATGTAACTTTACTTGACACATGTGACATTTTCCATCATCATTTTTTGCACTTGGAGTTCAATTGCTACATTTGTTACTTGTCTTTTTCCTACATATGAACATGCAAGTTCTTTGGATAACTGTGATAAATAATTTTTTTTCTAAAAATTTTGTTCCCTGTTACTTCTTTCTACATTTTATTATTCAGGCATATTGTTGCCAAATCTAAAATGTTATAAAATATATGAAATAGGCCAACGATGAGAAAATGCTTTCACACTATACTTTTTTATCATCTGATCTATCATATCAATTCCATATTTAGTGGAATTATAGAATTCAAATTTTCTTTCTATTCTCTTCTCTTTTTTCGAATTTTCTTTTTGAAGAACTTTAACTTGATTCATTCTCATATTTTTTCGAGTCAAAAGTATTATTTGATTGCAATATATATTCCTTTCATTATCGCTTCTTTACTAGACTTATGACTTTCATAGAAAGATACATCTTTGGATTGGTCAGTCAAGATTTTCAATATTTCTTCTAATTTGCAATGCCGAACCATATCAATTACACAATTACATAAAATTTACCTGCATTTAATTCAATAATCATATATTTGATCGTTTCGCCGTTTGCATATATTATTCTTCATGGTTATGATGAATAAATTCATTACTATAGAGAGAAAATAATTACAATAAATATATCAGAACCATAGAATAATATTTAACATTTAACTTAATATTTAATATTTAACTTTTAACATTGAGAATTTGAGAAACATTGCACGATTATTTGAAAATATGCATAGAATGCCATATTGGCAGCTTTAGTGGTTTAAGATAAAAATAAAATCTATAAATACGAATGAAATGGATTAAAATTTCTTCTGTAAATCAAACTTCTAAAATAATAAAAAGTCACGAAAAATTCTGAAGCAATACAAAACTTTGTTGAAATTATATCAATTTTAAATGTCGAAGCCAAATTGTCTACTTTGATGGTTTTAATGTTAAACAATACATTTTTTGTTATAGAAAATTTTGGAGAATTGGAAAATTTCACTGGAATTTTCTTTTTTAATTATTACTAATTCTGCAAAATTTATTTGTAAAGAAAAGAACATTGATTTATATGAAAGAAAAAATTTTCTTTTCATTATAATTATGAAATGGCATCATAATTATGCCTATTAGAATGCTACTTTCCAAGTGCCCTAGATTAGAATAAATGTAAAGGACATTATAGCCTATACTCTATTATATTTTGTCTAATAATATGGGTAAGTATCATTAATTGATATACGATGTATTTTTTAGCAATTTTATTTTTAACTAATTATAATATTGAGATTATTTTATAATTGCTTAGTGATGGCAGGAAACGAAAATGTGCCAGGAGCCTTGGCAGATGACACATTATCTGTGAGACTGCAATGGTTACGTCAGCGCAGAGAAGCCTTGCAAGAAAAGCTTGCTCAAAAAAATAATGAGTTAAAAAATCTATGCATAGAGGAGGCAGAAATAACAGGTATTTTACCACCGGACATACCTCTGGAACCTGGTGAAAGTCCGCCATCTTTTCATAGAAAAGTAGACACTTGCTTTATATATCCACAAAAATTGATCAACAAGCTGAAAACAACTGATGTTGTAAGATGTTTACATTTATTTTAAACTGATGTAACATAATTGTACAGCAATTAATAAGTATGTTATTGAAATTCTATTTAAATGTTTAGGAGGAGTCGGAATTAGAGTTAGAAAAGCAAGTACAGCTCGGAATTATAGAAACTGCATTGATTATCATTAATGATCCTACAGAAAGTAAGGCCACACGACGCAAACATAGACTTGCTTATCAACAAAGCCAGCGAAGGTTACAAGAATTAGAGATGGAGCTAAATTTTATTAGACAGACTCGTAGTAAAGCACATCGACTGCAATCGTCAGGAAGTTGTAATACGCAATCGCATTCACATATTAATGTAAAACATAGAATAAAAAAGCCACGGCCACCTTTAGATAGTACAGGTATTATATATGAAATCAAATTACAGTAACAAATTTTTAAATAATTTTGAAACAAACAAAATTTTAATTTATAATATGTAATTTAATTGTGTATATAATTGTGTGCATAGGAAATGACATAATCACTCCGAAATCTGTTGGAAGGAGTATACTTCATGAACCTGGTGTTAATTTAAGCCCCTTGGGACCAGAAGATAAATTGAATAGTTATACCGGACAAGAATATGAGAAGCAATTGGTTGTATCAAATGTCTGCAATCATCACAATAGTACTTATCTCAATGTAAACCCTGTTGAACAATCGAGCGTTAAGATTGTGGAGCATGATCACAATGATAATCATAATATTTACATTTTACCCGATCAGTACCGCGTACGCACATATTCTCATGGAAGTGGTGAATCTCGCGGCCATTATCAAGATATCGAGAAGACGTATGTGCCGAATACCTATACCGAAGACGAGCGTCAAATACGTTATCGTCAATTCCAACATTTGCAAAAGCAACAGCAATTGCAAGATCAGATACAGCAGAATCACAGACTACAGTATACAAGTTCTTTCGAGTACAAACGCTTAGATAACACGGATATACGGAAAAGTTGTCAAGCAATCTATGACAGAGATTTTCGCGCATCTCATTGCTTGCCCGATTATCAGACTTATAAGAATGGTGCACAATCCCAACTGCTTTTACAAAGACGAGATCGCGACTCACCATTATCGTTCTGCATCAAAAACTCGCAACATAGTGGTGGTAGTACATCAATTGAAGCACAATTATCGTCTGGTTATTGGGCGCGTCACAATGATGATATTTATTGGGTGAGCATGGACGAACCCGATAGATTTGGCAGTTTGGATCGCAGACGCCGAAACGCTCAACACAACGATAGAATCAGTGAGGCAAATTTAGATACTCAATCACGTTATCGCATGGTCACCGTTGCATACAATAAAAGTACATCAAGCAGTAATGTTACTACATTATCAAATCAACATCATTCCATTCATCTGTTACCATTGTCCGAGCAGCCAATACCATTGATCAATAGTAAAATGCTGTTGCGCACACAGTCGTTAGGAAGTGTGGAGACTTGGCAATCAAGTCATTCGTACGATTCACATAATTGTAAGGATGCGCCTGTGCCGGAGTACACTACCAATAACAATCGTAAGAATCGTCAAAAAGAGTGGTATGAAACATCTTTAGATATGGAAACGAATGCAGATTTAGATCATAATCTGGCTATCGCGCGAAAAAATGCACATTATCAGTCAAGTCCTCCACTAACATGTATCAAAACTACAAAAAACGCAAGAGATAATCAAATGATTAGCGAGTCATTGCCTATGCCAATGAATCCAATGAACAGTCACAAAAGGGACAAATCCGAGAAGCGGCAATACGCGATACAACAATCTCATTTTCGATATGATCAGTCTACAATGAGACCAAAAGTGCTGGAAATACCGGCCGAATCAAAGCCATCCCTAGATGTTTGTGACAACGCGATACAGCCGTTAGGCTCACCGCAAAATTGCACAGTTGTGCAGCCAGGAAAGTATCAGCCATATAGGGAAGTAACAAAGCCCTTCGAAATGTCAGACTTTTATAAATACTCAACGAAATTCCGCAAGAGAAATGAAAGCGTCATGCAGTCTCAGCTCGAAAACAGAGATTCTTCGCTCCAGGATAATCGTTCTGTAGAAGTAGACATCAGTGATTTATCCAGAGATTCCAATTCTTTTAATTTTGAACAGAATGGCAGTGTCGGTAATGTTATCGCCAATCCAGTACAAAGAAGACTGTATCAACCGGTTCAGCGCATGACTTGTCAGCCTTACCTCTCATCATTGAGATAACGTGCGCGCGCGTGCGTGCGTGCGTGTAATGTAAAATTTATTTACGTTAGGATCAAATACAGAGTTATCACATTATCATACAATTATCTATAGAATCATTCAAAATATTTCAAATAGGCTGGTCCTATTGATAAATGTTTCTTTTCTTCTTAGTCAATTAATTCACTGATTGCACATATAGATGACATAGTCAAAATGTAATCTAAATATCTTCTGTTTCTCCTTCGAGAATCAATCTTTCTAATAATCCTAATATACTTGATCCAGAAAAAGCTACTTGCAATTGTTATAAGATATTCTTTAATATGATTAATTTATATATTTAGATCCAGTGAAAAACAAAGGATAAAATCATATTAAAGAATCTTATAACAGTTGCAAAGCTCATTTTTCTGTTGAACATAGTTTCTATAAAACTGTAATATATGAATATTTTTATTTTAGCAAATTCGCTATCTGTATCACATATATACAAGATAAATTCTGTAATATGAAGAAAATTATATTCTGATCAATTGATTAATCCCAATGGCAATTAACTGATTAATATTGTTGGGACCTGAATAGTGCCTTTTTAAAGGAAATATCAAGTAGATCATAAAGTATTATATATTAGGATTATATTTTAATTCAAAATTATTCTCTATTGACTTCTGATATGACTGCATTTTTTTTCTATTTAGATAATATAAACTAAAGTTTCTTTAGATATCATTAAATTGATAAATTATTAATATTGATTGTTAAATATAGTTTTTCCTCAATTATATTATTAGATGATATTAAGAAAGAATTAAGAATATTTGCAGTTTTATTATATATGTATATATGCAGATTATTTTTAGATTTTTATAGATTCTATCGAAAATATTTATTATGACTGAACACAAAATGTGTAAGTACACATTTTATATAGTCTTAAATGAAAATATCTAACGCTTTTACATAAGAAATAAAACCATGTGTTCTTAATATTAGAACTAATATATGTGGATAATACTTTTACATATAAATTGTTCAAATGCGTATATTTATATACTGCTCGATACGTATAATTGAAGAATAAGTCTTATTAGAAATTTTATTTATTTACCATAATGTTCGCCGGGAATTTTAAATCTATAATTATTGCTTAATTCATGCTTGGTCTTATACTACAATTTTCTTGTAAAAACAATATATATTACTGCTATTTGAGTATAAAACATGTGTTACTTAGAACGACTTAGATTTGATTTACATTTTTGAAACGCTCCAATATCACAGACATAATAGCCTTATGTTAGCTGTGATAATTATACATTGCGTATTGTATATTATTTTTAGGAAATCTTTTTGTATTGCTTTATATAATCTCACATCAATAAAAACGCTAATTTAATTACAATCATAGTATATTTTATTCATTATCAACGAACCTTTGAACAATTGAAAAGCAACGAAAAAAAATTTTTAAGTGACGTGACAGCATATTTGAGAATCTCAAGTAATTAATAATATCATAAAATACATTTAATTGTAAAGAAAATGGAAGAAAAAATAGATCCAACTTCAATACAAAAGCATGAAACGAACGAAAAACGAGACTCGAAGATAACGATCATTGCAGATGGAGAGGAATGTCCTTGTCACAAAAAAAAAATAGACAAGATTCACGAAGAAGACAAAACGCAAGATCTTAAATATTTTTCTGGAAATGATCCAAGGTATATATAATCGGAGTTTATAATTGATTTTATCAGATTTTTTCATTTTTTTACAGATTTCAGCAGCAAAATCAGACACAGAGATGCTTCGTGATGTATACAGATTTCTATCGCTGTCAGCACATTTTAGGTGAAGATTCCGAAGCATGTACTTGGTTTAAACATGTTTTTACGTCCATATGTCCAAATATGTGGATAAAACATTGGGATGAACTTAGACTTACAGGCAGATTACCTTGGCATAAATATAAAACTCAGGGTGTTTTTCCCGGCAACAAATATGGTGAATGAAGAGAAAAAGAAAGATGTAAAAGAGGGGATCAATCTTTTAAAATCAATCTTATAAAATTAAAAAGTGTTGTAATATCTGATATAAATTAAATGATTATGATCATGAATTATTCATAAGAATATAAATATAATAAAAAAATTAATTTATATAAAAGCTAGTATATAAGGATGAATATAATTAAATTACATTTCAATGTGAGAAAAAATATTTAACTTTTATTATACAGAGAGGTACAAGATTTATCAATATGAGGTAACTTATATCGTAGTACGAAGAAAGGATAACCAATACAATCATTCGATGATGATTTGTAATTGCTGGACTTTTCTTCTTCTGATTTTAATTCTTCCTAATAGTCGATAGATTCTTCTATCTTTACCACACTGATTGATCTTGTAATTTATGACACCTTTTTTGTTATAATTGTAAAAAATATACACTGGTAGATTTTCTCTGAACTTTTGATACATATACTGTTCAAAACCCCATGGTAGCACTTTCAAAAAAAATATCTTACGAAAATGTAAGATTTTTATAAAACATAACGATAATCTAAGGATTGTGCACTAGAGCCTGCCATGAATGAAGACAACTTACCGATCTTCGGGTGATGGCTCTGCATAACGATGTAATCCTGTTCATATCAATATATCTATTTTCTATATGATAATCGATGATACCTGCAAATGCAAAATCAAAGACATTCGCTTGAAGAAGCAAGGCTGTCAGGGTATGGACATTCTCATATAAAAAATCAAACCGTATTTCCGCGCCATCTGGACAAATAGACATTTTTAGAATTAAATAATTAATTTATCATAATTTATTTTATTATTTATTAATAATTTATTTATTATTTATTTTATATTTATTTAATTTTAGTTGCAAAAATCTGTCTATTCGTTCAAATGGCGCAAAAATACGACTTAACTTTTTATATGAGTGTCCATACTCTGAAAGCTACTTTCTGTATACATTTATTACGCGGTTCTATCTCCAAATTATATACAGGATATTCAGAAATGCTAAAATATCTTGAAAACTACTAAATCAATTATAGTGAAAAATATGTAAGAGACAAAGTTGTAGACCTAAAAAAAATCTAATGATACAAGTCTCATAATTCGAATGTATTTAATGAAAAAATATTTTATTACAAAATTTTGAAAAATTCTTGAAATTCTAAAAGCTACAAAAGAATATACAATAAAAAATAAAAACTTCCATTTATAAATTTAACTTGATCTTCATATGATCTCTAATTCATTTAAATGAATAAAAGTTGAATTTTTATCACCATTAGACACATTTTTTAGCTCTACAACTTTGCTTCTTACATATTTTTCGTTATAGTTATTCGTTTTCAAAATATTTTAGCATTTTCAAACTTTTAAAGAATCCTATACGTATATATAATATACATGTACTATATAATTTAGAAACGCAACACGTAGACGTAGCGTACACGCACACTCGCGCTCACCCGCACAAGATGGATCAGGAATGGTTGATATAACCTGACAGATTATTCAGTAAAAATGAATTGAAAATATAAAATACAATTCTTTTTCGTATGATGCATCGTTTTCGAGATAATCAAATTTGAAAATTTTTCGAGTATATATACACTTATCTCTCGACTTAACTATATTTCACTATACATGACTAATTCTGATTTTTCTTTCGAAACATTAACACATATAAACATATGCTTTTACTACTTGGTTATGTATAGAGTTGGGAAAGTTATTATTTAAAAGTAATTCATTATCGTTACTTAAACAGGAACGATAACGTTAGTTACTTTTTTAATACTAAAACGAGATCAAATTAAATAAAAAATAAATTTTTCTCATTTTTTTGTTAAACGATCAGTGTAAAAATAATAAAATTTTTTATCTTAAATTCGCAAAACTAAAAAATTTAAAATTTTTAAATACTCAAAATGTAAATATAAAAGATGTAGTTTTCATTAAATTCATAAACACAGCAAATTTACACTTTTTTTATCTTCAATTTTCTGTTTACAAATTTTTAAAAGGTTGTATTTATAAAGTCTGTTCTTGTGATTGATTTCTGATAAATTATTCTTAAAACTATTCTTAAGACGAGTTTTAAATTAACAATAGACTATGGCCGGTATTCATAATCAGTTCTTATATTTAAGATTGTCTTAAATAAGCTCATACAGCTATTATTGGTTAAAATGTCTTAAGACGATCTTATCGGCCTATGAATATCGATTGAAAACTGTGAATATACAGATATCGATTGAAAACATTGAATATATAGAAATTATGTCATAAAGTTAAAATATAAAAAGTAATGATGAAAGTAACTGATAAATTTGTTACCGGTACTAAAAAAAAATATAACTACATTACCGTTATAGTTACTAAAAAAAAAAAATAAAAAGTGTGATAGTAACAGCGTTATAAGTAACACATTAATTCCCAATGTTGGTTGTGTGATACTTATTAATGGATTAAATTATCAATATCAATGAAATTTTTATGCTGACTATGAATATAATAGATATAACTTAATACTGCTAATACTAGATACTTGTGATGCTTCAATTATTGATTTGAAAATTACAAAGAATAATTTTCAAATCATACATATATTCAACAAATTTTCAAATTAATTTTCTTGGAAATAAAGCATTATATGAAAAAATGTTCAATATATTTTAATTTTTTAATCTTTTTTAACATTTTTTATTTATTTTTATTAATTTCCTATCTCGTTATATCTCGTTGTCCTGGCCTATCCTGTATTATAAAATATGATTAAAATGTAAAAATTAAAATAATCAAGAAATTAAACACAAACTTATGACATTCACAAACTAACACGCTATCAACTTAAAGTGTGCAATTCACATTGTCACATTTGACGAAAAATTAGAACCACCTTACGTATGTCATGTTGAGTACATTCGGTAGTGTGAAATATATTATTTCAAGTTTGATTCCTCGACTGGTGAATATACTGACAATCCTCATCTCTGCAAATACCCATCATTTCATACGGACACAGGATTCCATAAGGGTTGATGTTCCTGGACGAGAAAAATAACAGAAACCACAAAAATTCTCAAAATTTTTAGTATAATCTACAGACAATGGACAATTAAATATTGTAACTACTTATATATTAAAAAAAAAAACTCACCTTGATTTCTTTAAATGCATCAATATTGATACATAAGGTGCAATCGCCTTCATTTTTATCGTCGTCGTCGTCGTCGTCGTCGTCGTTGTCGTCGTCGTCGTCGTCGTCGTCGTCGTCGTCATTGTTGTTGTTGTTGTTGTCGTCGTCATCGTCATCGTCGTTGTCGTTGTATCTATCGTTGTTGTTGGCGATAATGATAGCGGCAATTGCGACAAAGTTTTATTATTTTGTTCATCATTTTGATTCAAGGAAGGATCTATCATTAATGCTGAAAATATAGTGAGATCAGATTCGTCTGTTCTCCTTATTTCTGTATGCTTTCTATTTTGTTCTACAGAGATATTTTGATACAGCTTTGGTTCAGAAGAAAACATGTTAGTTTGATTAAGTGGTATAATTTGTTCATCGTTATGAAATTCTGACGCATTTGTTGAAATTTCTTCCTTTTTTTCTGACGATCGCTTTGGAATCCATGGAATTTGCGAGGCATCCAACAAGGATTTTGACATCATCAATAGATTTTTATCATCATTAAATTGTTCCAAACAAAAAGTATTGCTCTTCATTTCTGCTAGATCGATCGCAGTTGGCTGTTCTTGAAAAGACAAATTCTCCTCAATACAAGTATCTTTAGATAATTCTAAAACTTCTTGCGAGGAATTAGAATATGAATTTTCAGTATTATCATTAGGTTGGAGTCGCTTCTTCTTGGTGAATTGACGAGTATGATTAGCAATTTCCTTAAGTTTGTCAGTCAAGAGTTGAGCTACTGCCTCTGGCAATCTAAAAGAACAATCTTCATAAATCTAAAAAAATAAATTCTTATTTTCTTTTTAATATATTTAATTTAAATATATTAAAAAGAAAATAAGAATTAATTTTTTTCGCATACAATATAAAAAATTGATTTAAATTATTATATGCAATTATTAAGTATGCATATCTATGGCTCTTGCGTACTTATAACTTTTTCCCATGAGTCGGTTACCCAAAATCGAGCAAATTTTAGATAGTTTGAAACACTCGCGCCGTCCAGTGTTAATCTTTTGGCGTGCGGACGAAACCTTTGGGCTCATACTGCTAACACGATTGCGTTGTAACTGTAATCTCTCTTCGGCTATTTTCAATTGTTCCTTAAGTTTTCTTACTTCGTTGGCTAGGGTAATCTGCAAATCCTTTTCCATGTCCCATTGACGAAGATTTCCTGACATTTCTGCTAAATGATCCAAGACCATATACCTGTACCATATACATAATTAAAAAATTTCGTAGTGAATGTGACTTATTGTTACAATTTGTGTTTCCATTTCAAATGTGTAATTACCGTCTCGCAACTAATTGATGCTCGGTTTCTCTCAAGTATCGCTCTTGCTCCACTTCCGAAAGATTCATCAGAGAATCCAATTCTGTTTTAACATCTTTTTTAAGCACATTCCAAATGTCATTTGTATTACTGTTATCAACAATTACGAAATCAGATTTACGAGAAGCGTTATTATTATTATTGTTGTTTGCAAGTACAGACATTGAAGCATTGTTATTAATTTTATGTTGACATTCAACTTCGTATTGGGAGAACGGCATTGTGGTTTCTAGCGTGTCTTCTTGTTGACTCGAATTTGTGAATGAATTTGAAAGCTTCACAGTAGATATGTTGGAAAAAATGCTAGAATTACTATTACTTTCATTATTTTGATCTTTCTCGTTTAGAATTTCTGTGTTGACATCAGCCGATTTTTCATTTTGGCTAGTGCTTGCTGTTGTATCATATTGCAAAGCTGGATTTTCATCTATAGTAACGACTCGTTCAATTGTATCTGACTTTAATAATACTTGCATGCATTTACAATTTATTTCGTCTTTGTTTAATGTACTCAATGCAGATTTATGTTGCTGCTTGTCTTTCCTTGCTGCAGACTGCTTCTCACAGGAATTTTCGATTGTTTTATCTCCGATATGACTTGAAGAAATAACATTAGTAATCCGAATGCTGAGATTATTCAATATCGTTTTTTTGCTATTTTTAGCTTGTAAATGTGCAGAATTGGTATGTTTAGCGATATTCTCTGATAATTTTTTATCAGCAGCCATGCAACATATGTTTGATTTCGATGTGTTTTTCTTAAAATCGTCGCTTTTCTTTCTGATCTCCGTTAATGTTTCTTGGGAATTTTTTTCTGTTTTTAATTTATTCTGATTTTGTTTAACGTGTGTTTTCTTTTCATATAGTAGTAAAGATTTTACTGATGAATTCGTCGCTACGTTAGTATTTGACAATTTATTGCTGCTGCTATTATTATTACTATTGTTACTTGTTACTTTTTTCTGTAATTTCAATTTTTCACGCTCCAAGATCTCCTGCTTCAAACGACGATACTCCTCTTGCTGTGATGCAGGAAGGTGTCTCACAGCCTACAACAAAATAAAAAACCTTGCAGAATAAATTAGGAAAGTTTCTGTAAACGATCAATATCTTCTTCAATAAGATGAATTCTCAAATTATATTTAGATACTATTAATCTTTTTCTAAATTGTTCTTACTTGCATAAAAGGACAATTGGACATAATACGTAATCGCCTTACCAATGGAGTGTGCATATTAGATGAACTGTTATCCGTTTGTGATAGGTCTCGTTTTGTCGCCTGCATGGACGAATTGAATGACTTTGCTGCCGCCGTAGATTCCTGTTCTGTTCTCACTTCACGCAGAAACTTATTTAAATTCTTTTCAAAGTCAGTGGAAATTTCTTGATGCACTTGATCCTTTTCCGTAAGTAAGATAGGTTTATGTTTCTCACCCTCGGACTCGCTGTCCGTATCAGAGTCCAAACTTATTACAAATCGTTGAGTATCAGATGTGTGCGACATCTTTGACGCGCCAACATTAGGCCACATGTTCTCGTTAGACTTTATACTATTATTGAGTTTCCGCAAATTCAATCTTCTTTGCACTATCATATTTTGATATCGCTTTGCGTTGTTCACTACTTTCGTGCTCGTGAGTGTTTTCCTTGCCATTTTTTTCGGTGGACTTCTCGTAGAATCTGTGCTACTGATTCTTTTCCTACTGTAATTTTGCGCCGATATGTTGCTGATCTTTTTTTTTATCATTTTTGATGAAGTTGGCAAAGGAGCATTATTGCTTATTGTGGATGTTTCATTAGTCACAGATGGTATGATACTTGCCGATGTTGCAGACGTCTGGACATTCGTTACAGCAGAATTCTTAATAGGAATAATTGGAGCAACTGAACAACTGTTGGTATCTGTTGACTTGGTTCGTTTCAAAGAAGCCAATAAAATGGCTCGCAATTCGTCTTCGTCTTCGTCGATACTTTGTCTTCTGTCGCTAGCGCCTTTCGTTGCATCGGCGACTTTATTAAGTGTATCAGAATCGAAATTGTCAAACACAGAATTTGTTGACAAACAATGGGATTCGATATGTTTCTCATGCGAACATTTGACGGAAGTCGGTAGCATTGCGTGATCGTTTTTTTCCACGTTTTTCTCTTCTACTGTAATGTCACTAAAATTGACAGACAACTCCCGAGTATTAATGGCACCTTGCAATTTCGATTTTTCATTTCCTATTGGATTTTCCTTCGCAACATAATTATTGCTCTTACTCTGATTAGGTTCGATTTGCTGGTTTAACGTAGATGCGTCTACAATATTTCCATCCTTATTTATCATACTAGTATCTAAACACGAGTTCTTTAAATTCTCAAGCAATTGCACAGCATCGAGACTTTTACGCCAGTTTTTTTTAACGTATTTGCGCTTCTTATGTGCCAAAACGGTTTCGCTATTCGTAGACAATGCATCTGTAGCGTTAGGATGCCTCTGTTCAATTATTTCGTCTTGTATTGTTTTTCTTTGACCCAACATATCATTATTTACTGTCTCGTTTATCGTATTATCGAATGTGACGGATGTCGACAATACGGACGCAGATTTTTTCGCTACTTGTAATTTTACTGATTTAACTGATTTATTGATTTGACTAGCACCTACATCTGTAGCGGTAATGATCACCGGTTGCATTTCGGCGCTTTTGAAAACTGACTCTGAATGCGTTTCAGGTTTCTTCAGTGACAAAGGTTGCTGTAGCTGTTTATTCAGCAGAATTGGCGCAGGTACTAGCGTCCTGTTGATTAATGTAGGTATTTTATTTACATCTTTAGTAACGTTTGGGATACCCTGCATATACAGAGGTTCCCGCATAGTAACTCGACACGACATTGTTTCCTTCGGAATATACTCTGTCAACAAGTTCTTATCATTATAGACAGGAGAGTCTAACGGGTTTACACCATTACCTGGAAAATCGTTGATCGTTATCAATTCATTCGGTGATACCGATTCGGCGCATTTCATGGGATATCCTGTAGCCATTGTTGTCGGAACATTTGAAACAGAATATCCGGTCTGCGTTTCGTTGGCGGACTTGTCATTTCTAAACGCAGAGTCCATGTTCGTAAATACCATTCCATTTTTAATAGGTTGCTCCACAATTTGTTGCATTTGAAACGGAGAAGCAAAAATGCCGTGAGAAGAGACGGAAGACGCAGAAAGATCTTTGATCATCGGAAGAGCATGTGATGCATTTAATACAACATCCGTCGAAAGATAGGTTCTATTTTGGCAACAAATGCCATCTATTAAATCACATATGGTATCATCGCGAGGATTCTCAATTTCTTTTTCAACATTTGAATAAAAGATTTCATTATGTGCTTGATATTGCAATTCTTGATAAGGCAAATAGGCCTCGTCGTAGAGTGGTGTGCCGCTATTTGACGCGGTTTCGCCCTGAGCATCGTCAAAGATCGGGCTATCGATCGTTTCATTTACATTAATGAACGACACATCGGACGGTTCAATACCGAGTAACATCGTGTCGATAGGCACGTTCTCGGTAATTTTATCAGTCGGCGAATATGGCAGCTTCTCTTTTTCTCTTTCAATATCCGTATCCAGCTCCATGTCCTCGATGTGATTACTATCGTGCGACGGTGTGCATGGCGGCGATGCATATTTCAATAGTTCATTGTCAGGCACAGGTATATCATCGAGAAAACTCTGACTGAATGGGCTTTCACTGCGGGTAGACCTCCTGGGCACTCTGATACCACGTTGAGCCCTTTTTTGACATTTCTTTATGACTGCTGAACGTAGCGCGATCATGCGCAGTTGCAAAGCTTCTTCGTCCTGATCATCATTATTCATTGTTGATCTTTTTTCTGATTCTACATCTGCAGGATGATCTAAGGATCTATTAGATTTCTTTTGCTTTGTCTCCAATGCTTTTTGTCGTAGCAATGCCAAGTCATCCTCATCATCAGCATCATTGACCATTTCAGATTGTACTTCTAACTTTTCCTTGGGATGTATTCTATTGCGATTACCACTGCCAGATCTTTTCAACATGTTCAACAATTTCTCTTTCAGCGATGATGACTCTTTACCTTTGTTTATGCTTGGCTCTGATGCATGTGTACCTATGGAATCCAGATGCTTCACCTTTTTTAACAATCGCGTCAAATCGCGTTTATCAACGTGGGAACTAATAGATGATGCTGAATCTAATTTCGATAGTGGTCTCTTCACTGTTCTTATAGGCGAACGATGTCGTGAACTACGCTTCGGTGATCTGAACTTCCGTGGAGATCTTTTCAATACTGGTGACCTGGAATGATTCAGTGAGGATCGGGATGATCGAAACAATGATTGTGCTACTATGGGTGATCTATATCTTCGGATCGGTGATCTCGGAATCATTCTCGATCTGCCATTCGATTTATGAGGCGGACTTCCTGTCTGAATTTCTCGATATACTTTCATCGTGCTGAGCTCTGGCATAGTCAGATCAACTGAGGATGGAGAAATTAAATCGTCGATACTAAGAACTTCATAATCTTTTTTCTTTTTTTTCTTTTTAACTTTGGCTTTTGTTCGATTAGATGCATCTGTGAGACCAACAATTTCCATATCACTGTCACTGGAGATTGGTACTAGATCATCATTCTTCTCTTGTAACATTGTTATTGTGTGCTTCGTCGTAGAGCATCCCGTTTCTCTAACATGGTGACGATTTTCCTTTCCTTTAGCTGGATCTTATAAAATAAGATTAACTGCTACTTGATTAAAAAACAATATACTAGTGATAGGAAAATATAATTATTGTAATTCTTTATATTCGTCTATTGATAAATATATCCATCATATTTCAAATTCATAAGACTTTTTTTTATCAATAACTTATGGCAACTTCATAAAATTTCTTATAATATTCAATTATATATTACAATAAAAATATTAAAAATAAAAGTACATAGAATATTGTAATAATAATAAAGAAAATTATGGCAACATAAGAATCCTCTGTTTTTTATATATATATATATATATCTTTTTTATGCATTTCATATTTGATATTAAGAAATTTAGAGATCTATCGTTTATTATTGGATCCTTTGGTTTATTTATCCAAGTATTTATATATATATACATATATATATATATATATATATATATATATATATATATATATATATAATATATATGTAATCTGGCGCGCGCGCGTGTGTATATATATGTATGTGGCTTAGCATAAATTTACCTCTTCTATTTTGGTTTTTAGAATAATATGTCACGTTACACCAGGATGCACACTCGCCCCAGGACTTGCAATCAGGACACGCGCGTGTTTTGCTGATGACATAGCTGCTAGTCAAGTGACCCATGCCGCCTTCCTCGGATGAGCTGACATCCTCCAACGAGATCTCGCCTTCCTCTTTTTCATCATCCAGGATGTCGATCGTCTCCGTGCAGCCGCTCGATAAATCGCTCGCCATCATTCAAACTTACCCAGCGATGAAAAATGCAACTTTCGTGCCCGAGTTATTACTTCTTAACTCCAAATTCGTTTGCGACGCAAGACACCTTAAGACTTGAAATTAATTACACGAATATATGTTTGAAGACAACTAAAGTTTTCGAGATTAGCTTATCTTTTCAACAGGCGAACTATATTCACAAATATAGAAAGAGAAAATACCTAGGGAAATTTGCGTATTTACCACGTAGTTATCGTAAATACTCGCAAATTTTGTATACATAAAAAGGAAAAAAAAGAGGCGAAAGCAAAAACCCGTGTAAAAAAATTGTCCAATATCTCAGATGTACGCGATGGCAATAAATTTTGTTTCAACGAATTGAGTAGCGTCGAAATACGACTAATTAAGATGCACTGTCAGCAGTGAGCAATGACTATCTTGGTTAAATACCTTTAACTCCCTCTTGTCGATCATCCAACTAATCGATGATATTTGGCAGGGTTGCAAGGTACTAGAAGCATCGATACACTAAAGAAGCCTTTTCATACCAACGCTCATTTTTAGCGTCAAATAGATCACGTGATCAAAAGTGTCCATTCAAACTTCACTATTTTGCGTCAGCTTTTACGTCGAGCGTCTGTATGAAAAGGCTCCTTAAGGCTGACTTTTTAAGCTGTGATTTAACGTAGTATACATATCTATATATTTCTTTCACTCCCATCAATAATTGAAAACAGAACGCGAGAAAATCTAGATATCAATAGTTCGCCGCTAACGTCTCCTATATTTTCATGTAGCGTGAAATATCCAGATATTGGATTTGAGATACAGAGTATTGACAGTTAACCAATGCTGCATTTGTAGATCTCGTGAGTACAAAATTTGTGTAATCGAGAAATATTTATTTTTTTTTAAGAGATTGAAAAACTAAAAAAGTGATTTATATAATTTTCAATTTACTTGAAATGGAGAGCAATATAAATTTGTGTGACGAGCATTTAGTGGAAATATGCGGTAATGCGGCCTTGCAAATAATAACAGAACAAATTAGACGGCGACGTGTTGCTGCAATGTAATGGGATTCTAAAAAAAATTGCAAAAAAAAGGGCGTACAATAAAAAACGATATTGGATAGTCAATAAGGGTAATCGTCTTAATCATCTTATAGTCTTAATAGTCTTATTTAATCGTCGTCTATTAATATTTTTTATATTTTTATACTAACTTGGTTAAATTCTCCGTTAGGCTCCATTTCGAAACCTCGCGCTCACATATCCCATGGACATATCCCATAAATGGAAAAATCGAACTATCGGCGATCATAGTCAGATAAGAAGAAATATTGGTGGAGGAGGAAATATCTGGATATGCATATCTATGTGAAATCGCAGCTTTGTGCTGACATTTAATGCTCATTTTTTTTCAAACTAAATCACGTGATTAAAATTAAACAGAATAGTGAAATCTGTCATGTCATTTTTGATCACGTGATCTAGTTTGACGCTAAAAATGAGCGTCGAACGTCAGCATGAAAAGTCAGCCTAAGGGCCGTGGCACATAAAAAAACTTGAGCAGTAAGGAAATCAACGTTATGGATTTGCTACTGCTTATGTTGCTGCCTTACGTTCTCGATTGTGGCTTAGTATAAGATAAAGCTGGTATTAGTATAAGATAAAATGGCTTATGGCTTTTGTTTATTTTTAAAAAACAACTAAAGTTTACATTACGCGCATGCAGCAAATAGAATTACTATCTATTATTAGTTTTCAAATTCGAGTACTTATCGCATGCATATGGCCACAGAGCATGCGCGTGTGGTCACAAAGCATAATCATGTCGCTACACTTCAGTATGACAGATTTCCTAACCTAAATAATCGTCAACTTTAACAAAGAGTTGGTCTTTGGCCATCGAGTGAGTGGGACGTCTTTTGTCCCCACATGAATTTTTGTGTTGCGTCATGCAATTTGTTAAGGACAAAGAAAGCTAAACGTGGATAAAGAGAAAGTTGAATTAGAATAATACAAGATACAGAGAAACTTATAAAGGATTTAGATAAACCTGTGTTATATAACCCTAGGGTTGAAGACACAGTCGGAATTAATCCGACATCCTCCAACCGGAGGAAAAAAGAAAAAAAAAACAACTTTAACAATTAATATCTCGGTTTGCGAGGCAGAGCGACGCTTATTTCTCCCGGATTCTTTTATTTCATGCAAAAACGCATCAAATTTTATGGAAATTGGAGCTGAAGCAGCTAAATTGTATAATTACCTAAATTACAATATCTACATTTTATTTCTAAACATCTTAATTAAAAAATAGTAATTTTTAAAAATAGTAATTTTCACATTTTTCTCTTTAGATCTAAGTTATGGTTGAAATTTTGTAATAGATCTATAAACACACCTTTAAAACAACTATATAAAAATTACAGAATTTGCAATGAACATTTCATGTCATCAATGTTCTTAAATAATTTTAAAAATAGGCTTTGATCGCATGCAATTCCAACACTAAATTTTTCAGTAAATGTAGAATCAGAAAGTAAAAATTATCTTTAGCTTTATTTAATTCTGTGCTAAATTTTTATATATAGAGTTTTTACTATATGTGATATAATTTCAATTTGTGATTAATAAATTTACATGCAAAAAATGATATATTAGGTTGTCGGAAAAGTTCGTGCTGTTTCTCCGATAGATGGCTTTGGCAATATAAATAATAATGATATGAAGTAAATTGATATGACTTCTATATATCATTTGAAAGAGGATACTGTGCTTAACATTTCAAAATATTTTGATTGTACAGAATTGCGTTGTGTGTGTGTGTGTGTGTGTGTGTGTGTGTGTGTGTGTGTGTGTGTGTGTGTGTGTGTGTATGTGTGTGTGTTGTAATCATGTAAAGATGGACTACAAAAAAGAACATTTTCGGCACATTTTATTATATTATTATCCAAAAGACAAAAACATTGCGGATGCAGACTTCGAAAGATATGTACTGTGTATGGAGAAAATGCCATTAGTGAACGCACAAGTCGAAAGTGATTCGCGCGTTTCCGTTCTGGAAATTTGAATGTAACTGATGATATTCGTTCTAGACGGCCATCCGCGGATATATGTCGATGATCAACTCTTAACCATGGTGTCGAATGACCGACATCTCACGACGCGGGAGAAGAACGCAGAACGTTTAAATATTCCACCATTCAATTGTCGCCGACCACTTGAAACGCTTGGGGATGGTGAACAAGACCCATGTTTGAGTGCCACATATATTGACTGAGCGGAATCTCATCAACCGAATTTCCACATGTGATTTATTACTAAAGCGTTACCAATCCGACAATTTCCTGAAGCGCATGATTACTGGGGATGAGAAATGGATTTTTTACAAAAATGTCTTGCGAAAACGGTCATAGCAAAAGCGACGAGCTGGCCCAAAGCTGGTTTGCACCCGAAAAGGTGCTATTATCGATTTGGTAGGATTATCTTGGAGCAATTTATTACGAGCTCCCGCAAGATTAGACCGTCAATTCTGATAAATACTGTGTCCAATTAGAGAAATTGAAGCGCGCTATTGCAGAAAAGCGGCCGGCATTGCTGAACAGAAAAGGTGTTGTGTTTTATCACGATAACGTAAAATCATATACATCTTTACAAATTTGTCAAAAGTTTTTTAGGTTGGGATGTTTTGCTACATCCACTATATTCTCTCGATATTGCTCGGATACACATTTGTTTCGCACTCTACAGAATAATCTTCAGAGAAAATCACTTTTGTGAAGGACATCAAAAAGCATCTGGACAACTTTTTTGCTCAGAAGTCCCAGAAGTTTTATGAGAAGGGAATTATCGGAATTGCCGGCACGATGGCAGCAAATCATCGATCAAAATGGAGAATATATCGTGGATTAAATAAACGTTTCAATGTCTCAATTTGATGTCTCATTTTCATTTCCAAAATGGCACGAACTTTTCCTAATACAACCTAATATATTTATGTAAATGTAAATGTAAATGTAAATGTTTGTTCTATTTAATTTCTGAATTATAATTATATTTATATTCTGAATTATAATTATTTTTTAATATTTTTTAATAAGTTTTTCTATTTATTATCAAACTAAATTGAGATATAAATGATTACTCTATTTTTTATCAACACATTATTGGTTTTAATTATATATAAATACTTTTAACATTTTTAAAAATATTTTTATGAAATATTCAAACCTGTTCTATTGTTTTATTAAATGTAAAAATGTTTGAAATATATTCTTTAAATAAAATGAAGTTAAAATAGATATTATAGATTTACTAGAAAAAGATGTAAAAGCAGAAAACGTAAATAAACCAAGTACATCTAAATCATATGAATATTTAAGCACAGAAATAATTAACCTAGATACTGAGTAAATAAAAACATTTGCTTCATTTAATTTATTACTTAATTTTTTTATTATTTCAAGAAAATAATATGAAAGACCTTGAACATAAAGATATCGAAATTATTAATCAAATTATGACGACTAAACTTGTCCAAACTGAATCAAAATTAATCTAATGATACTCCAAGAAAAAGTTAAGATGTAAAAACATTTATTTTCAGAAGAAGATAAACAGATTACAAAAAAAGTTAAAATTTTATGAAACTAAAACAAAAAATTATTTATATTTGATGATTGGAATTCACATTGCGACAAATTTCTTCCGCTATAAATAGCTACATTCGTTAAAATTCAAATACAACTTCATAGACAATCTACAAAAGGAAAAAAATATTCTATGGAATTTAAGCAATTTTGTTTAAAACTTTATTTTTCTTCACCAAAAAGTTATAAATTATTAAGTAATCATTTTTGTTTACCTACTTCAAGAACACTTCAACATTCAATACAAAATTTAAAAATTTCACCAGGGTTACATGATTATATATTTAAGGTTCTAAAAAATAAAAATAACTTTAGTAATGTTGATAAATTTTGTATTATGTATATTGATGAAACTGCTTTAAAAGCAAATCTTTTTTATCATATCAATCTCGATGAAATTATTGGTTTCGAAGATCATGGACATGATAAATCTTTTTTATCAACATGTAGCTGTTATTATATTGTGAGGTTTATATCAATCGTGGAAACAGCTTGCCTATTTTTTTCTTAATTCTACATTTAAAACAAATAATGTCAAGGAAGTTATTTTAGAAGCTATTGTAAAATTGCAAAAAATTGGATTAAATGTAGTTGCTCTCATTAGTGATATGGGTAGTAATTTTGTACAAATGTCGGAAAAATTGAATGTTACAAATGAACGACCATATTTTGAAGTAAACAATAATAAAAATTTTATTTTTTTTATTTACCACATGTTTTAAAAGCAGTTCGCAAGAATTTTGCCACAAATATTATTGAAATAGACTCAAAATGCATTTCTTGGTCTTATATCGAAAGTTTATAGAATATAGACAAAAACAAAAATAATCGGTTAGCATCTAATTTAAGTAATTCACATATACATTCAACAAATTTTGAAAGAATGAGAGTCAAATTTGCAGGTCAAATTTTAAGCCATATCGTCTGCTGCTTTAAGAACTTTTATTTCATTAGATATGTTAGCAGAAGATGCATCAAATACTGCTACATTTATAAAAAATATGAACAACTTATTTATGATATGTTCAATTCTTCAACAATACAACACTCAAAAAATATAAAGAAGCGTTTAAAGGTGATGAATTTTAGATTAAATTTTTATTATATATAAAAAAATATTTTTTAACATTAAAGATTTACAGTAAATCAAATAATAATATAATTAATACTGTAAAATCTTTAAATTATGGATATTAAATATTAATAGTTTACTTATGGCCATATTTGCAAAAAATGATGCCAGATGTAAAATTTTTATTTATGAGAGATTTCAATCAAGATCCTTTGAAAATTTTTTTGGTAAAGTTAGATCACTATAAAATTTCCTTTTTAAAAAAAGATAAAAAAAGGATATCAAGTATAGTGGACGCTTGAAAAAAAAAGAAACTGTTGTTAACCAAGTTAAAAAATAGAATTGACAATATCTTTTATTTTAAAGAAATAGAATCTAAGTGCTACGTATCTTTATATCTTCATTGAAGATTCTTTTTACTCCAATCAATGTGGTAGTAATTTTAATTCTTTAAATAAAATTGTGTACGAAATTACTATATCTAACAATTTTAGTTGTTATCAAACTAAAAAATAAAATCTAAGTGCTAGTATCTGTGATCTTTGTATTCATTGAAGAGTCTTCCTATTCTAATTCAAATGATACTAGCTTTAATTAAGAAATAAAAAAATTTGTTTCCACATTGCCAACTCAACTCATTTGTATAAAAGATTTAATATCAATAACTGACGCCAAGTTATAATCCTACTATAAAAATTGCATTATTCTACTAAACTCAAGTGATATATATTAAAAAATAAAATCTAACTGGTAATATCTTTTATTTAAAAAAAATAGAACCTAAGTGGTATGTATCTTTGGTATGTATCTTCATTAAAGAATCTTTTTACTCTAACCCATGTGGTAGTAGTCTTAATTCTTAAAAAAGAAATTTGAATTTTTAATGAAGAATCTTCCTATTCTGACCCAAATGATATTAGCCTTAATTCTTTAAAAAAAATTTTGTTTCCACATTGCCAACTCAAATAATTGTAACAATGTATAAAATTTGTATAAAAGATTTGATATCAATAATTGACCAAGTTGTAGTCCTAAACATTGAGCTACAAGTCCACCTTAGTCAAATTATGTATTTCAATTGTATAAAAGATTTGATATACTACCATTTAAAAATAGAAAACCCAAGTAATAGTATCTTTAATTTAAAAATAATGAAAATCAAATTATATGTATATCTTTCTATCCATTTATATCTATATATTTAAGATTTCTTTTTCTAATCCAAATGATAGTAATTATTTAGCTTTAAAATATTATTATATCACAAAATTGCTTTACTCAACCTATGTTTTTATCACAAAGAATTAAAAAGTAACAGTACAAAATAAATGATAAAATTTTATTTAAATAAAAAAAATTTTATGTAAAAACATTTGGCACTGCTCAGACTAAATAAGGAAAATAATGAAAATGTAAAACTAATGATGAAATTATTTGAATGTTTTAAATAAAAGTAAGATTTATTGTTTAATATGATAATTACAATTTTATATATATATATCATACAATTTTATATATATATATATATATATATATATATATATATTCACTTATTCGTGTTCTTTTTAGAGATATGAGCAGCGCCAAGTGTATTCTTGGTTGATTTGACACCTGAGACACTACCGTGTCTCCTGATCATTAAATGGCAATGCATTTAATCCAACTTCTAATACAATTCTATTTTACGTTTAGAAAATTGTTTTCTATAAAGTATTCTAATATAAATACTGGAAACTGTTTAGAAGATCAAGATCAAATATTAACTAATTTAAGTGAAAGAATTTAAAGCATCTCCTTTTATTAGTGATAAATCTATTCAATCTCCAAGAAACAAGAATATTAGTTGATAATCATGATTATCATAATTTAAATTTAACAGAATGTTGATGGAACATTGATATCATACCGATATGATGTAGATTTTAGATTTTTGCACTATTCTTCTACGATTTTACGTATATTTCACTTTTATAATGCAATTTTAAATTGCCTATTATTACTAATTTATATATGACATTATGATATAATATAGCAAAATAAAATATAATTTAATACAAATGAGAAAAATAAGAGACATATAAGCCAAGCCGAATCTTTTTGCTTGAAAAATTTTTTCTTTATTGAAGTAACAACATTAAATATTTCGACCTGTATTAAGTTATAAATAACATCTAAGGGAAAACATGGAATATATAAATCTTAAAACAAATTTGTGTTACATTAAAATGAGATATTGCTATTGGACTTACATAGAATCAATCAAAAAGACAAATAAAAAAGTCTCTAGTCACTTGCTCCCAACATGAACAGGTAGAAACATGACAAAGATGAGGTCAGACAAATGCCCAAAAATATTCTTAATGGTGTCTAAATTATATAAAAACCAATTAAAGTGCTAAATCACACAAACCGTCAAAACGTATTAAAATTAGTCAGATAAAAAGAAAATCACAAATAGTCAAAAACTAAAAAGTCGGAGGTTGGGAAAATAAAAGAATAAAAATAAAAATAAATAAGAAATAAATATTAAAAAAATAAATAAAAAAAATTAAATTAAATAAGAAATAAATAAATAAAAAATAAAAATTATTATGTTGAATTGTAAAATTATAAAGTCATTATAAAGTCCATAAAAATGAGTGAATAAATATCTATGAGCGAAAAGTCGAGTAGTCTGTATCAAATAGTAATCATTACTGTTGTTAGAAAGACGTGTAAAACAAACTGATACAGGATTGAAGGAAAGAGACAAGAAAAGGAATAGGAAAAGGGGAAAGAGAAAAAATGTATGTGGTGCAGATGAAACAATAGGAAGAGGAGTTAAATCGGGGATAATTGGTTAAGGCAGATAATTATCAGGCAAAAGATCCGTGTCGCTCTGTTTATTGAGGCCGTGTTGTTTTTGATGTAAAAAAATTTCAATGAAAATTTAATAAATTGGCGACCTTTCTTGTCTGATTTAAAAAAAAAATTTTAATGAATATTTATGTATATACATACATATATGCATATTCAATGTTGTAGCAACATTTTACAATCAATGTTGAAAAGCCAACACAGATTAGATGTAAAAAAAACATCCGCACATCTATATGAAACATTACAACGTCTCATCAACATTTTTTCAATGTTATGTGCTGTCTGGGTATATATATATATATATATATATATATATATATATATATACCAGGTGTATGTATAAGTTTTTTCCGGTTTTTTAGTAAAAAAAAGACACGTAATTTTCAAGGGAAATTAATTTTTTTTTTATTCAAAATATTGGCCATCGGCTTCTACACATTTCGCCCATCTTTCAGGTAATTTATGAATACCATGCCAGAAAAACTGCTTGACTTTTGCGGCAAACCATTCGTCGAGCCATTTTCCAACTTCCTCGAAATTGCTGAAGTGCTGCTCTGCGAGCGCGTGCCCCATTGATGCGAAGAGGTGATAGTTAAATGGCGCCAGGTCTGGGGAGTACGGCGGGTGCGGAAGGATGTCCCATCCAAGCGATTTCAAGGTGTCTTTCACTGGTTTTGCTGTGAGACGGCGCATTGTCGTGTAACAAAATCACTTTGCCATGTCTTCTGGCCCATTCCGGTCGTCTTCCGATTAATGCGTGGTTTAAATTAATCATTTGTTGGCGATAGCGTTGTGTATTAACGGTTTCGCCGGGCTTCAAGAGTTCATAATACACAATACCGCTCTGGTCCCACCAGACACAGAGCATGGTCTTCTTGCCGAAGCGATTTGGCCTTGGTGTTGATGGATCGGCTTCGCCAGGTGAAAGCCACGATTTTTTCCGCTTCGGGTTTTCAAAATAAATCCATTTTTCGTCACCCGTCACAATTCGATACAAAAATGATTTCCTTTCGTGGCGTTGAAGCAGCATTTCACAAGTGACTTTGCGATTTTCCATTTGACGTTCATTCAAATCGTGTGGGACCCATTTATCGAGTTTATTGATCTTTCCCATTGCTCGTAAACGTCTGCTGATTGTTTCTTGTGATACATGTAATGCTTCTGCTAATTGCCGTTGAGTTTGAGTTGGGTCATCATCCAATAACTCCTGCAATTGCTCATCTTCGCATTTTTGTGGTCTACCAGAGCGCTCACTGTCTTTCATATTGAAATCACCACTTTTAAATTGTCGAAACCATGTCTCACATGTTCTAATCGATGGAGCGTGTTCACCATATGTTTCTACCAGCAAACGATGACTTTCAACAGCCTTTTTCTTATGATTAAATAAAAAAAGCAATGCGTGCCGCAATTGTTCTTTTTCAGGCACAAAACTCGACATGATCACTGAACGATAAAACAAAGACGCTAGTTTTTGGCGGACTCAACTTGGGTGTGTTTGTAGTTTTAAATGTCAGACGAACAAAATGATGTATGTGTCAAATTAATACGCTGCGTACTTTTCGCTGGCGACATCTCTTAGTTAAACCGGAAAAAACTTATGCATACACCTGGTATATATATATATATATATATATATATATATATATATATATATATATACATATACATACATGTATATATATATATATATATATATATATATATACATATACATACATGTATATATGTATACATTATAAAAATAAGCTATGGAATAAAAATTAATAAAAATCGTCATGAAAAAATATCAAAAATAAAAATTATGTATGACATTGAAACAAAAACAACTGTATATTTTGTATCTGTCGAATCGTATTATTTTTTTATTATTACTGAAAGTTCTATACTTATGTACACGTAAGCCCGTATTCAGAACGCGTTTATAAAAATGTTAGCACGTGTTTTTATCATTCTATCTTCATCAGTTATTGGACAAAAAAGATAGAATGACAAAAATATGCGCTAACATATTTATAAGCACGTTCTGAATATGGCTTATAATGCACACATTCGTATTTCTGATATGTACATATTAACTAACTTTAAGGTCTTATTTAATTAGGACAAAAATTATCCAATTCAAAAGTTATAAAAACCTTGTAAAAGTTATAAAAAACTTGTTTTATTCAATGCCAGATATAACAATTATTATTACCTAAAATTATTATTTTTTATCGATACAGAATCTTTGAAAAACAATTATTTCTCAAATAATGTTGTTTTCAAATATAATGTAGTACACAATAAATAAGCTTTAGTACAACATAATAATAAAAGTACAACATTGTAGTAAAACAAGACATAATTACGTTATTTTTTTTTCCTTTTCAGTATAAATAATTATTAAAAATTACAAAAATAAGTGCAGATAAGTATGTGTATATTGAAAAAACATATTTTTTTATTTTTATAAATTTCGTTTGTTACAATAAAGTAAACATGTTTAGCCTGTGTTTTGAGTTTCATTTACAGTTACATTACTGGATACTTTTGCAGTACTACACTACAGCGGAGTAGTGCAGTAGTGCGTAATGCAGTAATGTATAGTAATGCATAGTAGTGCAGTAGTATAGTAGTGCAGTAGTATAGTAGTATAGTAGTGCACTAGTGTAGTAGTGCCTTAAAATACTACTGCGCACTAGTAATGCTCAGTAGTATTTTTCTACAAGGATAGACGTTTCAAATTTCAATCAGGTTATTGAAAAACTGTGATTTTACAACATTGTTAATTTTTTTATTTCACTTTCGGCTTTGGCAGCAATATAATATGCTTTTTTAGTTTATTTTTTTAGTTTATTATTTTATTATTATATTATAGTTTATATTAAATATTTTATTATTATAGTTTATATTAAATACTTTTTTAGTTTATTAAATACGTTTTTCTAATATCTTTTATTATTTTCATTTTTTTATTTTTTATTCTTTTAGTTTTTAATTAAATATCTTTGAATTTATTATCAGTATGTAAGTATAACTTCAAAAAAGTTGTAGAATAGTAATATTTTTGAAGATTATACATATATATAGTTTTTAGTATAGTATATATATATATATATATATATATATATATATATATATATGGAGAGAGAGAGAGAGAGAGAGAGAGAGAGAGAGAGAGAGAGAGAGAGAGAGAGAGAGAGAGAGTTATTAGCATTTTACACACACACACACACACACACACACACACACACGCACGCACGCACGCACGCACGCACGCACGCACGCACGCACGCACGCACGCACGCACGCACGCACGCACGCACGCACGCACGCACGCACGCACGCACGCACGCACGCACGCACGCACGCACGCACGCACGCACGCACGCACGCACGCACGCACGCACGCACGCACGCACGCACGCACACACACACACACACACACACACACACACAGGGTGTTCCACGAGACTTCTGTCACCGCTCGTAAAAAAATAGATGGGACCGAGATGAACATAAAAGTTCCATATCATTTTCTGATATTCGCAATAATAATCGAAATATTAATTATTAAAAATCACCATATTAGTTCCGCTCACTAGCAAATGTAAGCGCGCGATAAGATACTCCCGCCCGGCATCGTTGATAAGCGCGTGAGGAATTGTTTACTTCAAGCGGCAATAGCAACTACAAACCGCTTGAAGTAAACAATTCCTCACGCACCTATCAACGATTATTGAACACGGAAAGTCTGTTTGTAGCGAACAAAAATACGAGCAAAAGGTAATCAAATTTATATATTCTAATCGACGAATCTTGTGTTATAATTTTTTATGTTTTATTTTTTCAGAAAGTATTTTCTAGAACATACACTATGGACACTACTTACATATATAGAATTACATGGAACATCCAATGTATATGTATAATTATATGACTCAACTACATAAACAAGTAATATGTTAACATACAGTATCTAAGATAATTTCTGTGATATTATTCTGTGATATTGTGATACATATATTGTGATAAGTATACGAAGCATGGTATCTCTATTCATAGGTACCCCGACAGCCAAACATGAAAAGACAGATTATGCGCAAAGTCAGTTATAAATTTCTGATGCTAGAAAACTAATAGATTGCTAACAAATTCTGTAATATCCGACAATGTTAGCAAACTGCTGCTAGAAACTTGACAGAATTTGTTGACATTCTGTGCCAGCAGATTGGTAGTAGAAAGCGAACAAGACCTGCGCGACACAATTTGATGGCAGGATCTGTCCAATTTCTGCTGCCAGTCTGCTGACACAGAATGTCAACAGGTTCTGTCAATAGAATGTAAACAGAATGAGATCTCAGATGAAGTCAGTCTGCTAACATTTTCTGATTAAATCTGTTGCCACTTTGCTGACATTCTGCTAATATTTTGCTGACTGGATATATGTAAATATTGGTGCAAATATATTGTATTTGTGCAGTTTATTTTGTAATAAATATGTCTATTTTGTATATAGTTTATTTTTGTTTTTATTAATTTTACATACTTATTTAATCATCTAATTATCATTTAATATCTACTTCAAATTTCGATATTGAAAAGATTACATGTATATATGAGACAAAACCCTACAATTTATTTTAGTTCGCATTCCACCACCAGATGGCAGTGTCTCATTTTTCGTTGCCCATCTTATATACAAAGCTTTCATTTTTCTTGGTATATGTTCTGTGAGGATAACACTCTTAACCTTAACTTTATTATACTTAAACATAGACATATAATATGTCTATGTGCTTAAAGCATAAACATAGACCTTATATGTATGGACTGGTAATATAGATATGATTATGTTCGCGGGAGATTGAAAAGAGAAACGTCTCTCTTTTTCCAAAAGTGTCCGGAAATATCACATTATATTTCTAAAAAAAATAATGATTCGAAAGTATGTTATTTGCAGAGTGAGTTATTCTGCAGAAAATAGTGTTTCTTTTCATTCATAAGTAATAATGAAGCAGGACTTATTGTAAAATAACATATATTAAGCATATTTTAATAATTGTAGAAGCATTTATGCAATTTTTTTATTTACAAATAAATAAATAAATTTTATAAATTTTGAGAGTTTTAAAATAAATTCAATTCAATTATCATATTCTTAATACATAATAATTCTTAGAAAAAAAGTTATTTAATTGTTTCATTTAAAATTAAAAAAAAAATTTACATTCTATTACCCACTTTTTTAACAGATTTTATTACATTAGAACATTAGGTTCGCGTTGCTTAGAATTTTCAATATTTAAAGCAGAATAGATATATTTATGAGTAATGAAAAAAAAAAGAACAAGAAGCTTAAGCAATAAGTATAAACAACACGAACCGCCTATTTATAGAAAACCATTTATTATTAGTCTTAAAACATTTATTGTTCAAAATAATTATAATTATCATATTTTTCCAAAAATTCGCATTTTTAAAAAGAAAATTATTCTTCTATAATTTCATTATTTAAAAAACGAGTGTATTGTGTGTCATATATATAAAATAAAACAACATTAAAAACTATATATAAAACTAAAATTTAAATATGCAGCAAGTATGCCATATATGATTCATTAAATATTATAATTCTTATTTTACTCTTTTTTTATTATTTACAAAATTATAATAAAAATATCATAAAAAATAAAAACTTCGATATAGAATTATATATCATTTATTTTAAAACTCTTTCCACAAATTAATCTAAAAATTTTATCTGATGTTTTTTCACTTTTCTTATATATATATATTTTTTATTTTATTGCATTTTATATGTTTGACTATAAAGTCTTTCATTCTTTACTCTTCATCAACATTTATTTTCGATCATATTATTATATTAATCCGCCATATGCTTCGAACTCATGTGCAATACATATTTCCGGACATCTTAAAAGAAAGAAGTATCAAAAAGTACGTCTCTGTCTAATCTCCCGCGGACACTGTTTCTTATGCAGAAACTATAGCAATTGCCAGTCCATATCTATAAGGTCTAGCATAAACGACCTTATGGTAGCACTCTTAGAGTAAATTCCCACTGAGTGTGTCACGCGTCGCGTCGTCATCCATTGCGTTATGACGTGACGCGAGATAAACTTAAAGATAGCGTCGTTCTTCACACTGAATACATATATATATATATATATATATATATATATATATATACATACATATATATATTTATATATACAAATATATTATTTTAATTCAAGTGTTATTTCTTTGATTTGTGTTTGTAGAATTATAAACGTGCGCGATTTGGGATCCATTTTCTCCTTTTTGTTGGAAATCCTTTTGTCTATAGAATGTCGAGCAATCTAACTGATGTGTCGTGCAAGGAGTCGCGCGGCAAATGATGCAATAAAATGGAGTGTTTTGATTGGTCAATTCGTAATGTGACGGATGATGTGACGTGTGACGCGCTCAGTGGCAATTCACCCTTAACCTTAACTTTATTATGCTTAAAGTAGAGTTTTGGTGGAAGGCGTTGGAATGATAGGTTGTTTTTCGGTAGAGCGGTTTTAATTAAGACGTTTTAGCTTTATCCAGTGCTTTTAAACAGTTCTTTTCAGAACTAGAGGTAGAAATAGGTTTAAGCGAGTGAGAATAACATAAAATTATAAATAGGAAAAGGTCAGGATACAAGTAAATCCCCCCGGTGACGGGAGCTGTTGGTCCGCACAGATAAGGTTAACAAGAGTTACAGAGAGAATACGTTTCTTAAAAGCACGATTAGAAAGTTGGAGGAGAGATTGTACACCAATATGAGCTAAGATAGCGATAAGAAGAACAGCTGCATTAAAAGGCCGGCGACGAAAGACGTCCTGGATCAATTAATGGACAATGCATAAGAGAAACAAGCGGAAAAATCAGAATGGGAAAAAGTAGAGTAAAGTAGATTAAAAAGAAGAAGAAGATAAAGGATAAGGATTTGAACGAACAGAAAAGAGCGGCAGAAAGTAAGAACGTTATTGGTTAAGAAGGCATGGAGAAGAAGAATGATCTATCAGATCAAACTAAGGAAGTAGAAGAGGAAGGGGAGATGATTCAAGAAGATGATACAAGACAAGTTGCAAGATATACGAGGTAAGAACAAAGAATTAAATAATAATCAGAAGAAAATGGCGGATAAAGATCGAAGAACAGATAAGGAGATTTATGTCAACGATAACGGATTGCTTAAGCACATAAGTGAGATCGACTTATCTCAAGTTAAGAGTAAATTCACATTCGACGAGCAGTTCGGAAGTAGATACAAAGTCACATTGAAAATAGCGGATCGAAGTGGCACGTCAAAGAAAGGTAGTAATTATTTTAAATTACTTAGAGTGTTAAAGGAGAAAAGGATAAATCCTAGAAAAGTCACAATGAGTAGTTTTAAGTCGGCTATCTTACTTTTTTAAATCCTATAGATGCAAACGGGATTAGAAAGATCGAGGATAGCGAAGCAACAGGCTATTCGGCGGGGATCGATGATAGAGACAACTATTTTAAGGGTGTAGTGCCTATGTACACGAACACAATAGCTGACTTTTTCGATCTACTACTTTTCGATCGAATTAGTCTGGAAGGTGCTAAGATTAGAAAGAATGGTAAAAAGAAAGTGAGATAAAGAGGCTAACAAATTGATCGAGGAACCAATTGATTGCAACTTTCAAAGGCAATCAGCCTAGAGACAAAAAGTTTTTATTGGGTTGTCGGAAAAGTCATTTTTTCTATGTTTTTCAAAGGTCATTTATTTATATAAAGAACAAAGATCAATCAATAATATATTTCCCGTTTTATTCGATAACTTTTTGCCATTTTTCAGTGAGTTTCATAATTCCTCGTTCATAGAAGGACCTGTCTTTATCGGCGAAAAATTGAACAAGATGCTGACAGTCATGCTGACAAGATTTACAGTCTTATCTGAATTAAACGTTATACCATGCAAGGAGTTTTGAAGAGAGCGAAACAAATGGAAGTCTGACGGCGCAAGGTCAGGCAAGTATGGTGGGTGTGACAACACATCCCATCCAAGCTCCAATAATTTTTGATGGGTGGTCAAACTTGTGTGTGTTGTCGTAACGAACACAACTCCTTTACGATTAACAAGCTCTGGACGTTTCTAGATAATGGATTCGTTCAAACTGTCCAATTGCCGACAGTACACATTCGAATTGATTGTTTAGTTCCTTGGTAAGAGTTCGAAAAACACGACACCTTTAAAATCCCATCACATTGAGAACATAACGTTTTTCTGACGAATGTTTGCTTTTGATATCGTTTGAGGCGAATCATCACGTCGGGACCAAGATTGTTTGCGCACCACATTGTAAACAATCCACATTTCACCAGTTATCAGTCGCTTTAAAAAAGGATCATTTTCCTCATGTTTAATGAGCATATCGCAGATGTTTATACGTGCCATCAAATGAACTTCTTTGAGTTCATAAGGAATCCAAATGTCGAGCTTGCTTATGTATCCCAGCTTCTTCAGGTGGTCGTGAACGCTTAAATGATGGATGTTCAATGTTTCTGCAATCTCTCGTGTCGTGTAACGTGGATTTGACTCGATCAATGTCTTTATTTTGTCGTTATCAACCTCGGTCTCCCTGATCGAGGAACGTCGTTAAGATCAAAATCATCAGCACGGAATTTCGTGAACCATCGTTAACACGAGTGAGTCCCAGTTGCGCACAGAATAAATCGGACACAGCAGGTTGAATGGATCGGACACAGGTCCAAACGGATACAATAACGGACACATTGAAAATCGGACACAGTACTAATCGGACATAGTAGGAAATGGACATACGGTAGCTGCAATCAGACACAGTAACAATCGGATACAGTAGCAATCGGACACAATGCCAATCGGACACAATAAGAAATGGATGCACGGATAGTTGCAATCGTGACAGCTTTAAAAAAGTATTAAAAGTGTTATTATATTCGAAGTGCAAGATGCAATCTTTCGCCTTAATAAAATGATAGATTCTAGAAAGATTGGCAAAGACCCCTTATGCAAGGTTTGGGGGTGAAGTTTTCGCTGATCTTTTCATTTTGTTACAAATATAATTTTGTATTGTTTTCGTAATTAATTCTGTGATAGTGTGGGGGGGAACTTCGCTCCCTGGATCCCTAACGAAGGGGTTTCGCCTCCCGAACCCCCTTATCATACGTATAGAAGCACAACGCATACTCAGTTTGCTGCATTATGTCACTATGACAGATTTCCTAACCAAAAAAGTCGTCAACTTTAACGCTTAATATCTCGGTTCGCGAGGCAGACCGCGTTTTTTGTCAGATTCTTTTATCTATTTATCTATTTAATTATCCGTACGTCCATTTCCTACTATGTCCGACTGGCATTGTGTCCGATTGCAGCTACTGTGTCCATTTCCTACTGTATCCGATTAGTACTGTGTCCGATTTTTAATGTGTCCGATTACCATTGTGTCCGATTTTCACTGTGTCCGATTTCAACCATCTTGTCCGTTCCTTATTGTGTCTGTTTGGATCTGTGTCCGATCCATTCAACCTGTTGTGTCCGATTTATTCTGTGCGCAACTGGGACTTCCTCGTTGGCACTGACGTTCTTGTAGAGCATTATTACCGTAAATTTTACGCAACTTTTCACAAGCTTAACGCACGTTCTTCCTTTTACGGAAGTAAAACAGTAATATGTGGCGAAAATGCACAGTTTGGTCTTCCATCTTCAACTTGTTATAAAATCTCCAAAACTCAACCAAATCGCTCAATATTTTTTTTAATGAAACTAGAACCGTCAGCTGTCAAATGACATAGATACAAATGACTCTAGTACTTCCAAAAATGAAGTAGCGCCATCTGTTACAAAAATGCGTCATGACTTTTCCGACAACCCAATATAATGATTTAGCGGTGTTGAGGATAAGGCCATACGTTGCACCGGTTATTCAGTACTTCAAGTGCTTCAGTATGGACACAGTATGGACACAAAAAAATTAATTGTAAAAGGGTATGGACACAGTATGGACACAAAAAAATTAATTGTAAAAAGGTCAGGAAAGATGCATAAAATGCGGAGAGAAGGCCCACGGTCAGTATGATAGACCGATCAGATGCCGGAATTGTTTAGAAGATCGTAAGTCTACGGATAAAAGATGTTATGTGTACGAAAGGAGCCAGCTTATTCAAATTATTATGACCTACAATAACATATCATATAGAGAGGTGATCGAGATTTTGGAAGGAAGCGAAGATGGTATCAGAGGTATAGAGAGATAGATACAAAAGACCAGGTAATTGGTAATTCCATCGATGGAACAAGGCAAGAGAACTAATAGGCAGACGGCACAGCCATTTTACAGAGATAAAGTGATAAGTCAAAGTAGAGATAAACCAAAGGTATAAGACAAAGATATAAAGGAACAAGGAGAGTCAAATAATGAAGACACCTTTTATTCACCGAATAATTCGGGCTTTCTAAAAACAAAAAAGAAAGAACGCAAAAGAGAACCACAAGCACCGAAAACAAATTATTATAGTCAATTCAATACTAGAGAAGAAGATGTCGCAAAAGCAAAGAGAAATATTGCATTAAGAAGAACAGATGAGGAGGATGAGAAAGGGGAGGAGATGGATGAAGGTATATCAATAGGAGAAGAAATGGTGTGTGAGAAAGAAAAAAGAAAGAAAGAAACAAGAATTTATTGCGACTCATTGTCTTGATGAATAAGGACTGGGACTTAATAAGGTCGCTTCTAGAACAAGCATTAGAAGAGTCGGAAAAGGAGGAAGGACATAGACAAGGCAAACCTATCAGTCAGCAAGAGACTTCAACAAAAGGAAATACAGGAGAAAGAGAATAGAATCAGGCAAGAAGAAAAGAAATATAGAGAAAGAATGATTGCGAAAAAGGTAAAGCAGGCTTTTTGGAATAGGTAAAAGGAAACTTAAATATGTAGGCATATTTTCGGTATTGACGTCGATTCTTCGAGAAATATCATGTTATAATCGGAAGTATCGTGAGATTTCAAGGAAGTAACGATCGATTTGTCACGTCGTGATTGGCTCGAAGATGTACACAATAATTATTCGCATACTTCTGCAAGTGGGATATAAGCATGCGAAATTCGCAAGCGGACACAGTCAGTCTTCGCCTAACTATCCGTATCGAATAATCAAAGAATCGAAAAATCAAATAAAGTGACCAATAATAGTGATAATTACTGTAACTATCTACTGTACCGTAACTATTCCGCAGAAAATTAAAACTTGCGGACGTTCATCCGAAATGACATAGATGCAGTCGAGCGGTACCTTAAGTTAACGCATGCGTGATTTTAAATATTAAGACATAACTTTTATCATTTTATAGTTCTATCATTTTATATATATATATATATATATATATATATATATATATCCTTTTTTTTATATAACTTTTATTATTAAGATAATTAATAATAAAGCGAGAACTCATTTTCTTTCGTCTTGCGATAAGATATAATTTTATTTTATTACTATTATTATTGTTTTTTTTATATATATTTGGATATATAATTTGGAAATATAATTTTATAACGTAGTTTTCTTTTTCTTGAATCACCTTTTCTTCGGTTCTCGATGTTGCAAGTGTAGAAGAGACAAAGGAGCGTTCGACGATCTTAGTTTATATTAAAGGGGAGGCTTATCGCACTCAATTATTCATAATATAAACTTTCCAACGAAGGGCTAGCTCGGAAAGTCTTTCGTTGCGCAACGAAAATTTAACTGACGAAAACGAATTAAATGAATTCTCGTTTTGCAATAATAAGATTTATTATTAAGTATTAATGATATCTCCGAAAAATATTAGGTCTTAGATTTATTTTTCTTTCTTTCTTTTCCTTTTATCTTTTCCTATTTTTTGCGTAAATAATCATAGCACGAAATAAAATGCTCAGTCGAGGAGTGCTTTGTTTGCTCCTCCCCTTTGCATCGGGCCTTACCCTGGGGGTACCAAGAGATGCTTGGATGCAGACGCGGCAGTCGTTAACGAACCTCGAGAGAGTGTAGTCGTCGAATCATTTCACTGAATCAAATCACCGAATCTTTTACTATTAAGACCGAAAATTAGATTAACTTATTAAGGAAGGAAAAGGAAAGGAAAGAGAATTTGCTAGAATTTTAACCATTTACTTTGAATCACTTAAGGTAATCATTTCTATTATTATTATTATTACTATTATTATTATTATTATTATTATTATTCGATTGGTTGGTTTCTTTATAAATTAAATTCATATCATGTTAAATTTATATCACCTTTTTGTGTAGCTCTTTATAGTAACACTTAAATACTATACTATATTTTTAATTTACATTATATTATTATTATTATTATTATTATTACTATTATTATTATTATTTGACATCTCCTTTTTATATTGATTGATTAATATATTATTAATATTAAACCTACGTCAAATTATATACAGTGCTGATACTTTTATCCACTTATATATAGTATAATAATAATAATTTTTGTATACCTTTGAAGCTCTTATACTATGTTTTCTAGCATCATTCTTATTTGATATTGTCTAATTTGTTTTTCTATTCCACATATAAATAGATCTATACCACAATGTTTCACCATTATGATTCATGATATATTTTCCATTGATATTATTATTATTATTGTTATTATTCTATCTGCATTATTATTATTATTATTATTATTATTATTATTATTATTATTATTATTGCCATTTTGTTAATATTATTTTTACATAACTCTTTATTGATATTTCTGTTTACGTTTACATTGATCTAGGAAATTATCTTTATTGCGAACCAAATAATCTTGAATTGTAATTTCGCGAATTCTGATCCAGATATAACCATATTTAGTGTTCACCATAAAACTAGAACTTGCCAGAGTTCCTTTCCTCAAATTCATTAACCGTTCTACGCCATCTCGGGACGTAACATTACTTAAAAGTAAACTTGTGGCAATAAACGATAAAATATCAATCACGCCTATACCTTGTGAATTTATCTCCTCGGATAATATAAAATAGGAAAGATAGACACTTAAACAACCAACTAAAATATATATATTTTTTTCTTTTCCCTACAGTTATCAGAAGTGGGATTCGAGTCTCGCGGTATTTGTATTGGGAGGATAGAGCAGTTTCGCCGCTGTGTGCGCGAAAGTGAAGACGAACGCGATATTCGAGGCGCGACGAGTACGGTATACTCTATGTGAGTTACAGGTGGGATATTATCTTGCTGTGTGCGAAAATATCCAAGTAATCGTTTTGCCATTGTTATTCTGTGTGAACATTGCTGTTTATCGTTCTGAATCATCATGAGATTGGAGGGTAATGATTTTACGTTGAATTGAAAGATGCTCTTCACGAGAGACATTTATCTACCAAGGAAGCAAAGGCGGAGTTAATTAAATGACTGAGTGAACAAGATCCTAATATTTGGATGATCTTGGACGAAAAATTGGATAAAACGCTGACGGAAGGCGTATCAAATCTGGCTGTCATATGCGAAGCGACGGATGAGCCAATTGCTGCGGAAAACGATACATCGACACTGGAAGGATGTTCAGAATCTGTACCGCTGTTGCGAAAAGAACCTGATGACTATGTATATCGCGAGTTAAGGGGATCCTAAAGTGACGGGAATTACCGACACATTACAGTGCACCAAAGAACTTCTTATTGGCTTGATAGATTGCAAAATCCTTTCAGGCAATTAAAATACGCACAAAAAGAATATGCGGGACAATCGATTTAACAAGTAAATAAGAAAAAAATTAAAAAATTCACGTAATTTTAGCTCGTACAGCTGTTAATCAGATTTTCGTTTCCTTAATACAAAAATTTTACAGCTCATATATACAAAATGAGTACGTTCCATACTTCGGACTAGATGAATAAACAATACTATATTTTTGGATTTATGATTGAAAGCTTAGAAAAAAAGTTTGAGATTTCAACAGATTGTGTATGATTTTACGCGTATATATATGCTTGGCGCAGATATAAAATGATAAGTAGAGCAATAATTATAGTTGACTCATCTTGCAATAGATGGCGTTGCAGAGGAAAGATAAAGACAAACAATCTATGGGATCGATAAAATGTTCAATAAGCTTGCTTGCTAGAATAAAGTGAATTTAATTTTTTATCGAAATCGACTATCCCGCACTTCTTTTTTGTGCTATGTTTCAATTGCACAAAAGGATTTTGTAATCTGTAAAGCCAATTCAAAGATGCCGGCTGTAATGTGTCGATAATCCCGTCAGTACTTTCAATAAAAACAGTCAACATATAATTTGTGTTTTTAGATATATATATATATATATATATATATATATATATATATATATATAAATTCCTATTTTATATATATAAGTTTTACAGTCTCGTATGGACAAAATGATATAGTTCCGCACTTGGAATTACTTTAAAGAACAATACTGTTTGTAAAATTACAATCTGAAGCCTAACAAAAAAGATCTATGTATCAACAGTATGCGTATAATCATTTACTTCGACGGAATAAGAATGAAGGACTTTGATTGGTCCATTCTTTCATGCCTTACACATAACAAAAAAGATCTAAGCATCAACAGTGTGCATATAATTATTTCTCATTTTGACGACATCGTCCGTCTTTCTTTTCGTGTACTCATCCTTGTCTTTCATCAGAATCAGATTGCAACGCCATTTACCATAAAATCACGGCATTGCAATCTTTTTTGTTAGGCTTTTGATTGTAATTTTACAAGCTCAGTATTGTTCTTTAAACTAATTCGAAGTGTGGAACTGTATCATTTTGTACATACAAAGCTGCAAAACTTTTATATTCGTGGAAATAAGACATCGTGTTTCTCCGTTGCATAACGTGTAAGGCATGAAAGAATGGACCAATCAGAGTCCTTCATTCTCATTCCATCGAAATGAGAAATAATTATACGCTTATTGTTGATGCTTAAATCTTTTTTGTTAGGTTTTGGATTGTAATTTTACAAGCTCAGTATTGTTCTTTAAAGTAATCCGAAGTGCGAAACTATATCATTTTGTACATGCAAAGCTGCAAAACTTTTATATTCGTCGAAATAAGACATCTTATTTCTGCCTTGCATAACGTATAAGGCAAATGTACAAATTGTATTTAGAAAAGAAATTTTCGCAAATATATCTGTCGTTTTGTTAACTATTTCAATCATGTATACAATAGAAATATCAGAATCGAAACGGCAATCGACGAAGTTCTGTGTTGGTAGAGTGGCAACGTATGAGACTTGTCATGCGAAAAGCTTGGGTTCGATCCCCAGTCACTCTCCGTTAGAGTGACTGGGGATCGAACCCGAGCTTTTCGCATGAGATTATGCTAGAGATTATGCTATCTGCTCATACTTTCTTTTTTTTATCTTTCTTACAACATAAAATATACGACTGATATCTGAAAAATTTAATTCGAATAAAAAATTTTTAATAACATTTTATTTGCAAAATAAAAACGTTATGACGCTATATATTTGTGAATTTTTATCATGGTGCGGGTATATCTTTAAAAATATGAACAATTTATATATATTTGGATTATATATATTATAATTGGACGTTAAATATGTAATATATATATATATTTTGTGGCAGTCACTGCCATGCGATCGCACCACGACACACCGTCGCGCGCAGCCCCACACAGGAGCTCGCGCGCCCGCCATTAGATGGCGAGTCGGAGACTTACTTTCTCGTGTTCGAGACGCCCCATCGGGGCTATATAAGAGTGGCACTCAGCACTGCTTTTCGTCTCAGTCGCCTCCAGCCTGTTAAAGGCTAAGAGTTGTACTGCGACGCCCTCCGAGCCCTGGAGGCCAGCTCTGGTCTCAGACTCCACTACACGACAGTTTTTCTGCTGGGAAGACCGACCAATCTTTGACCGTATTCCCCGCGACAGTTAACGCCGCGGCAATCCGTCCGTGTCCGGACGCATCTCTCTGGCGGCCGTGAACGCCGCCACGCCAATCCGTCCCGACCTCTGGACGCATCTCTCTGGCGACTGTGAACGCCGCCACTCCAATCCGTCCGTTTCCGGACGCATTTCTCTGACGGCCGTGAAAGCCGCCATACCCGTCCGTCCTTTCCTCCGGGCGTATCTCTCTGACGGCCGTGAAAGCCGTCTCATCCGTCCACTTCCGGACGCGCCTCTCCGACGGCTGTGAAAGCCGTCCAATCCGCCATCTCCGGACTCACCTCTCTGACGGCCGTGAAAGCCATCCAGTCCGTCTTTTCTCCGGGCAATCCTTCCTCCGCGACAGATACCGCCGCGAACTTCCTACGCGGCCGTGAACACCACGTCCGGGAAAGATCCTCGCGGTCAGAGATGTCGCCCAATTTGTCCGTGTCCGGGCGACCTGCTTAGAGCCGCGGCCTCCGTCGCGCCGATCTCAACCGCCTCGAGAAGATGCCGTACAGCATGCGGATCTCCGCAGGCATGCGTCCTCTTTAGAGGCCAGTCGTGACGACTCGTCTACTTCATCAGGACGACCGACGCTGCCTGCCACCCGGCAGTCATCCGCACCGCGACATTCATCGCCGTCTGTCTCTCGGCCATCTACGCCACCGCCTGATCACACACCTCCTTCGGCACGCGCGGACGCAGAGGGATAACCTTCCGAATTAGGCGCTTCTCTCGCCGGTTCAAACAGCGGCTCTTAGCCCTTTTTGGGCCAACTTCCTCCCCGGAGGATAACCCGCCGAGACCGTCGACTCCACAGGAGGAGCTGACAACGCCCGACCACCCACTTCTGATAGCTCTCTGGAGCTCGGCATCATCCAGAAAAGACCGTGGCGCCTCTGCGCCATCGAGCTCGGCCACATCCACAGCCGGTCACCGCGCCGCGACTCTCGCCGCTTTTACGCGGAAGCTGCCACGCAGACCGAGGGTCTGCCGTCGGCCCACGCTACTCCACGGGTACGCATCACCCGGCCACGACGAGGAGGAGCCAGAGCTCGGGAAAGGCATCGTAAACGGCTTCAGGAGCTCGCGCGCCTGCGCGCAGAAGTGGACACGCTAGACGCACCTACACGCTTTTCTCGCGGGACGCAGACACAATCCCGATAACTCCTTGTATCTGATTTTATATAGAATATATATCATGGCTTTCGATTAACTTTGCAGTTCCTTGATTATTGAGCGTGCATGCAACCTTCATATCCCGCACGTCCTTCAGCTTGCGCTACCTGCGAAACAGCGATCATTGGCTGCTTATCTTTCCGCTTTGCTTAGCACCGACGCCTGCACCGTTGGCCTGCCACAGCTGGTCGAGGACTGGACTTCCCTCAAGAAAAGAACCAGCTATCATCAATCGATTCAGCCAATTGCGGGCAACGCAGTACGACAGACCGCATACACTCGCTCGTTTCTCGTGCGTCAAGTCTCCGTCTTCTCCTGAGACGCATGGTGATACAATTCACAAACATCTACTACACATCCTCATTATACCGCACTCCACCACACTATACCACCATAATATATAATACATATACATATAATAATATTTATAATAAAATATTATTAAAATGTAAATATAATACCAATGCAGAATTCCGTTGATTATCGTTTTGATTCTGATGTATGCACGATTTTTTATGTATGCACGATTTAAATAATTAACAAAACGTGCATAAACAGACATTTTCGAAAAGGACTATACTTTATTGCATTGTTACATACACAATTTATTACATAATTCATTCTCTTGTTACTATCACTTTATTATCGCTTTACTATCACTTTACTATCGCACATCAAATTTATTTCGGATAAATTTATTTCTCGAAATCGGCCGCTGCGAGGCATACACACGCAAGATGAGGCACATACATGTGCGCTCGACACTCGGCAACATTGGGTTGGCAGAAGAGAACAGAAATCATCCTACTCTCTCGCACCGATGCGCTGTGAGTAAAGAATAAGAATATCGTTGTACTCTCTCGCGCTCTCGACGCATATGAGAAGGAAATAGAAATATTATCGTACTCTTTCGCGCACCGTGCGGTCGTAGTAGTAAGTGGGGCACTATGGCGCGTCAAAACAAACCCCCACCACCTTCCCACTGGCGTCAGGGGCGTGGCCAAAAACTGGCAGCCACGTGGAAATGGAGCGTTCGGATTGGTCGGTGGGGATGGAAGGTGATAATTAGGTAATTAGTGGGAGCGTTCTGATTGGCTGGCTCCATAGCTGCCAGACGCGTGATTGGCTCTACCCATAGTGCCCCATGTGTGCGATTGGTTGTCGAAATGCTAGACGAGATAGGGGAAGGGTGAGAAAGCGTCTGGGCCCGATCGGAGTCCGAAAACAAAATGGCGACTGCGAAAAGAAATATGGAGAGTCTGTAAAAGGAATATACTGGTCGAGAATGGAATGCGATTTTTTGTTCACGTGGGATGGAACGAAGAGAAGAAAACCGATTTTTTGTGGAATTTACTGGTTGTATACGGGATATGAAGAATCCCGTTTTTCTTAGGGCGAAAGGTTTCTCGGCGCCTCATAGTCGGTGAATTTAGATAAATTTCTCGACTCGTTTGACATTTTTTGTATGGGGGAAATATAGGTTACGAGTGGATATAGGTTTCGAAGACATGAGATTTTCGTTGTGTAATAAGCATTATTTACCAGGTCGTACGGTATTTGGCTGGAGGAAAACGGCAACAGACAGGTTCGCACTAAAGGTTTCTGATGATGACGACGACGACGAACTTAGAGTTATACGAGGATTTTATCCTATCCACAAACACGCGGGCTGAAAAAATTTTCTTTCGACGTGACGATAACTATGTAGGCATACTGAAGGGAGAGAGAGAGAGAGAGAGAGAGAAACGTGTGGATCAGGAAAGCATAGAGGTACTAGAAAGCAATAGAAAAACACGCTCGCGCAGGCCTGCGTAAATGACTTTCAAAAAGGAAGAGTTGTGAAAAATTTAGGATAAAGGGAGAGATAAAGAAACGACGTAAATTTGAATTTATGTTACCAAGTATAAGTCGAATTTATTTTTCGCATATATGAATATGTTTTGTTACAGAGTTATTCTTCTTGTTACAAAATTAAATATAGGAATATTATATAAAAATTATAACTCACGATTCAATAAAATTATAGTAGTAATTTCTTTAAATTTTAATGTAATTAATTCTAAAAATACAATATCAAAATATGCATCCAAAAATGGTAAATTATTTATTTGCGTTCTCACAGCAAATTCGATATCCTTTTGGTTGCCTCGGACGGTGAGTTTGATGATATCGGCGTCGATGTAATTGTTAGGTAGACATAGTTCTATCTCCTTGATCAAATAACGTGCGCACTCGTTAACAGTATCGACGACGGATGCTAGATGGTTTATACGAGCATCGACACATTTGGCGATATTCTCCATCCCTTGAAAAGTAGCTTGTTGCATTACAACTGCAACGGAATAAGTTTTCCTTTTTTTCGACGGAGGTTGTTCCGCCGTTTTCGAGTCTGCTTGCGTATTTCCGGTATTGTTTTCTTTAGGAAAATTTTCATTTTCCTTATACGTCACCAATACAGCTTTCGCACCGTAGGCAGAGGTGAAGTTGATGAATATGTTTGCAAATGTGATGGGATTTACTTTGCTTTTGCTGCTTCCGTTAAAGTATGCGCTCATGTACCGAATACTGTCTTGAAATTGTTGCCACGTGTCCAGATCAAAGCTGATTCCTTCTGCAGAATTACCACTCAATTTAACGACAGGCTCGAAGATCTTTTCTTTAGATAATTGTAATCCCACGTGTAATTTCTTCGTATGAGAGATATTGAGAGGATACGTCGTAGAAAGCAGCAAATTTTGTTCCACATTTTGCACACAGTTCTTAAATATCTTGCGAATGTTTTCTAGTTTAATGGGATTCGCAGCTTCTTGTTGTCCGGCCATATTACTCGATGAGAGAATTTTGAACAAAATGTTCACTTTTAACAAACGAAAACTCGGAGGGATATTTTCGAAGTAGACGCTTCGAATGTCGCTACTCGAGTGAAGCAGTGTAGCGGTATATTACCTTACCTATATCGCATCATCCCCTCCTTTGAAATAAATAAAAAAGTACGAATTATAAATAATATACAGTTAAACCGATTCTAGAAGATTCTAGAAGAAACGCGTATTTTCGCTTTGTCTCTGCTTTTTTTCAAGGAAAAACTTTCGAATAACAGAATTATTACAGATTCGATCATGCTCGAACACACGAGAATCTTCGATGTTAGATGAGAAAAATTTTAAATAAATAAATTATTGAACATTCGAATAATCTATAATTTTACGTTGCTCTTTTTTCAAGGAAAGAATTTTCTCGAATAAAGCGAATATTACAGGTTCGATCACGTTCGAACGTGTCAGGGTATTAGATGAGAAAATTTAAAAATCATCGTAAAATCATCGTAAAATCATCGCATAAAATGCAGAAACTATTTCAAGAAGAAGAAGAAAGTATCGAAATATACAATAGAAGCACGAGTAAGAAATATTTTATAAATGTTTAAAATTTGTTAATGTTTAATTTGTTAAATGTTTGAAGAAGCGAGAACTTTCCTTCCGAAAAATTTAAATAACTATTTATTTGGACGTGCTATATATCTGGCGCCATTTATACGCCGTTAGTAAACAAAAAAAAAGTGAAATCGAAAAAGGGTCAAGCTACAGGTAATATAAATTTTTCAAGAAAAAATAATTTATTACTTGGGCCGAAATAGCATTTTCACCCTCGCGTTCTCCTCGAAACTACGGGATAATTCTATAATTTTTTATAAACCACTTTTGGAAAAGATTTTCCCTATAAATAGAGCGTCTAGCGCTATTGGAAATCTATTTCCGAGTTGAACTCTTCTGTGATTCTACTACGGTTTTGTCGTGCGGTATTTAAAAGTTCGTGTTCGTGATATTTTGCTTGAAAAATGGCTAGTGTAATTATTAAAAAAATCATAAAGTTAGCATCGAGGTTGGATATCCGCATAAACGCGGATAAATTTTTATTTAAAATATCCAACGTTTCGCTCGATGCTAATTATTTACTTTTTACACGTTTTTCGTGCGAATGTTCGGATACGATATTGGGGGTGCTATATCAACTGGGTTACTTCGCTGGCGACGAGCGTTTACTCCGAATTGCCGGAGAAATAATCGAAACGCGACGCGCGGTTGGACACGAAGAGGAGGATGTGGGTGGTCACATCCAAAATCTCCTCTCTCACCTCCACAATGGTAAGTGACTCTATTATTTTTATAAAAGTAACTCATATATCAAACTAACGATTTAGCTAATTTTTAATAATAAATTATAGTAAGAAATGCACGCCAAAGAAGCACTGCGGTGGTGAATCCGCTCACGCAAATTCGAAGGCGACGAGCGGAGGATGAGATAGAAGCAGGTCCAGCACGTAAGCAATATTATTAAAAACTAGACAGGAGTAATGTTAAAAAATAAAAATTTTCCAAGATTAAAATATTAAATGTTTTTAGGAAGGGCACGTGTTGAACCTACGCAGGAATTAGTGGAGGAGGTGCCTGAAATTATTCAGCTCTCATCTGGTAGGTTTGCATTTTTAAATAAATAATTTTTAAAACAAATAATAAAAAATTAGAAAATCTTAATACAACTTTGTTTTTAGATACGGAAGTAAGTACTCCAGATCAGCGAGTGTTTTCACCCGGTAAGTCAATAGAGAGAAAATATTAATTAAAATACATAATATCTTTATTGATTAAGGTCATAATATTATTATCGAAAATAAAAATTTACGATATTTTTTTCTTAGAATACGACCACATATACTCCCCCGTAGTCCCGGGAGAGGGAATTTGGAGCAATGAAGAAGGGGAAGAAGAAGAAGAAGAAAAAGAAGAAGAAGAGCAGCAAGAAGAAGAAGAGCAGCAAGAAGAAGAAGAGGAGGAGGAGGAGGAGGAAGAGGAGGAGGAAGAGGAGGAGGAGGAGGAGATGGAGGAACGCGAGGGAGAACCCGAAGGGGAAGAGGAAATTGGAGAAACACCGCCTGGTATATAATCTTTTTTCTTACTTTTCACGATTTATGTTCGTATTCAATTTTAAATTATCGAATTTTTTAATAGGAATTCCTCCCAGCCCTATTCTCCATGTGAGAAGAAGACGCTAACGATAAAAGGCGAGTTACCTCGGAAAAATACTCATGTTTACTAAATTAAATACGAACATAATATTGTAAGCAAACTCAAAGTATTTTCTATAAAATATGTTTCTAATTTTTTTGTAACTTTTGCACAGAAACGAGCAATGAAGAGCCGCAGCGTGGAGGAGGGCTTCCACCTCGGGAAAATTTGGAGGAGGGGGAGGTGGAGGAGGAGCAGGAAACAGCAGGCGAAGAAAGAGAAGAGGAGGAGGAGGAGGAGGAGGAGGCGGCGGCTGAGGAAGGAGGACAAATGGAAGAGGAGGAGGAGGAGATGACGGGAGAAGAACAAGTGGAAGAGGAGAGGGAGGACGAAGAGGAAATGGAACAAGAGCGTGTTGGCCACGAGGTCAGAAATTTTAATCATTTGTTATTAATCGGGGAAAATTCGCGCCGCTTTAGAAATTTCGCGTTATTAGGAAGAGAGGCGATATTCCGTGTGCGTCCGCTACCCGAAGGAGTCAATGTCTATAATTGGCTTGAAAACGCGTTCGCGGAAATTCATGCCTACGCGTTACATACCTCCGAACCGCACGATTATGTGGGATTTTCATTCGATTCGGAGGATTTAACGCACGGCCCGGCGGGATTATCGTTTCGACCGGCCCGCGACTTAACTCTCGAGGACATTTGGCGCCTCATGAGTTCAGTAGCGCAAAGTGCCGGAGGTCTCGATATCGCGCGGGATTTTAACGTACGCGTTTTCAATGTCGCGGTACCCAGAGGTCGCGGACGCGTTTCAAATAAACTCACTCGGGAAGACGTTGCGAAACGTTCGATTTTATCAATCCCCAATTCCGATAATCTATGTTTTCCCCGCTCTCTCGTGACCGCGCAAATTTATCACGAACGCGGTACGTTGCGTGCGGGGGAACTTCACGAGCGATGGAATGTGGTAAGACACCAGAATTCCTCGTTACAACGCGAACTCGCGTTGGATTTGACGAGGAGAGCTGGTGTCGCCATTCCACCGGAGGGTTGCGGGATTCGGGAAATAGAATGTTTCCAACGCTTTCTCGCCGCATCTAATATAGCTATTATTGTTTATAATTCTATTACTTTTGGACGCGGCGAGAAACCCTTATTTGACGGAAGCACGGTACTCGCCTCTCTAGAACGCGAACCTTTATATCGGCTAAATATTCTATATAACGAGCAACATCGCCATTATAGTCCAATTTTAAATTTAAAAGCAGCCGCGGGGAGTAGAGGGGGGTATTGTATTCCAATATCGGGTATCGCGAGGAAAGGGGTCACCGCTGTTCAAATAAATGTTCGCGTTGTAACAACGTGCCGCCGTGCGATCAACGCGAAATCGTGGAACTCGTTAGGTGTGAGAGTTGCAAACGTTCGTTCTACGGAAACGCATGCTTCGAACATCATCGCGCGACAAAGTCGTATGACGGTAAAACTCCGACGAGCGTTTGTAACACCATTCGTCTCTGCGAAGGATGCGGGCGGGTTGTAAAAACGTCAAAAAAACACGAATGCGGCGTTTCTTTTTGTAAAATCTGCAGTTTGCAAAAACCCGTAAACCATCTTTGTTACATGCAGCCTCTCTCTCGCGAAGACAGATCCTCCGTTGTTGAGTGCGGCGGGGATTCTTCTGTATTTGCGAGAGAGAGCGAGCAGAATAACTCAGGTGAGCGGAAATGCAAAAAGGGACGAGTGGCATTCGTGTTTTATGATTTTGAAACACGCCAAGACCAATCACTCGAGGGAACCGAAATAAAAATTCACGTCCCGACTCTGTGTGTCGCGCAGCAGATTTGCGATTCGTGCGCGGAAATAGATGATTTGTCGGTGCGATGCGAGTGGTGCGGAGTACGCGAATTTGTTTTTCACCAAGATCCGGTAAAACAATTTATCGAATTCGCAACACGCCCTACAAAACATTTTTCACGTATTATTTGCATAGCGCATAACGTGAAATCGTTCGACGCGCAGTTTATCCTTCGGCACATTGTAGAAAATTATTCCGGATTAGAACCTCGCGTAATTTTAAACGGCACAAAAATTATGGTCCTAACAGTGAATCGCACGAAATTTATCGACAGTGTTAATTATATGCCAATGCGTTTGTCAGAATTACCGAAGGCCTTCGGGTTACCGGATACTTGTGACAAAGATGTCTTTCCGCACTTATTTAATACTGTCGATAATCAAACTTATGTCGGTCCACTACCCGATGTTCGCTATTACGCGCCCGAAACCATGCGAACAGAGGAACGCGAACGTTTTCTCGCGTGGCACGCAGAAATGTCGGGAAAAAATGTAATATTCGATTTCCAGCGTGAAATACTCGAGTATTGTCGCACCGATGTTGATATCCTTCGCCGAGCATGCATGGCCTTCCGAAAAATATTCTTGCAGCGGGGAAACGTGTGTCCATTCGAGGAATGTACAACTATCGCTTCGACGTGCATGAGAGTTTTTCGGAAAAACTTTTTGCGCGAAGGAGAAATAGGAATCATTCCTTCGGGTGGATACAGATTTAAAGATAACCAGTTGCGCAAAAGCACGCAATGGTTAATTTTGAAGGAACGTGAGTTAGGTCAACGGATAATTCACACGGGGCGAGGACGCGAGTATCGTTTAGCGGAAGGCATGCTCGTCGACGGATATTACGAATGCGAGAATGGTGGTGAGACGCGGCGTCACGTTTTGCAATTTCACGGTTGCTTTTTTCACGGATGCCCGTCTTGCTATCCATTAAATCGCGATAAAACGCTCGAAAATTTTAACGACACGTTTGACGCGCATTACGAACGAACGGTTGCAACGTCTTGGCGATTACTTGGCGGTCGCCAAGGTTATATCCTAACGGAAAAATGGGAGTGCGTTTTCGACGAAGAAATGCGCGAGAATCGAGAGATGCGAGAATTTCTCGAAAATCACCCCATGGTGCAAATCCCACCTCTCGATCCTCGCGATGCATTTTTCGGCGGACGCACCGGCAATATCGTGACTCGATACGAGATTACGGGCACCGAGAAGATACGGTACGTAGACGTATGTTCTCTCAGCGTTTTGCCGAATTGTTGTCGAGTCCTGAACACGAGATAGTCGGTGTATTGCCCGTTAACGAGGATGCGATATACGTTTCATGGCGGTTAAAGAGCGAAGCGGTGGTACCTTCACCGATAACTAACGTGGTGATAGCGGCATACACGACGGCACAGGCGCGATTAAAATTATACGAATATTTGGAAAAATTAGATCGTCGCGTATTATATTATGATACGGATTCCTGTATATATACGAGCAGCGGTGATCCCGAGGAGTACGAACCGCGTACAGGTAATTTTTTGGGTGACATGACCGACGAACTCGAGAGTTACGGGCCCAAATAAGAAGGGAGGGTGTGCGTCACGGCGGGGCCCGACCACGAACCAGTCGTGAAAACTCGTAATTATTTTGCGAAAAAATACCACCTCAGCCAGGAATCGAACCTGGATCTCCTGCTTACCGGGCAGGCATCTTATCCTTTCGACTACCGAGGCATGTGATGATATTTATCGCAATAACGTGTTTAGAACGACAAGTCAACAATACAATGACATACACACATATACATATATTACAATATACATATATATATGTATATTCTCTCGAATCCCCACGACCGGTACTCCAGAGCGATGTTGGTCTCTCACTCGATGGATGCAGGTCGGACTGCAGCGGCGACACCCTCCAACGCCATTGGCAAATATACAAATAATCCTCCTGGTGCGCCAGTGCTCCACCGCTTACGCTTGTTCGATCCCATCGCTTCTCAGTCGCCAACGTCATCGAAGCTACACGGTTTCTCTCGTTGCAAAGTAGAGCCGGAAAAACCAATTATTCCCTCTGAGTGAAGCGCGGCGAAGCCGCATTTTTTCAAACAGGCGAAGAGAGAACAATGGGTCCTCCTGCAGGGCGGCAGGAGAGATTGCATCAAGCATGGCTCGAGCCCCCGTTTTTTTTTTTTTTTTTTTTTTTTTTTTTGAAGTGTATATAGATATCCTTTAATGTTCTATTTATTGCAATATACATGCATAACATGTTATGTCACAAAATATAGGAAATAAATTTCTATATGCGTTTATTTCTTGTATTTTACATATGAAAGATCTTTAACATTAGAAATAAAGACAAAAATAATGGTAGTATAGAAAATTCAAACATAATATATGTATTATCTTAAATATCTTTGTAGAATTACGCTTTACAAAGCGCTCTTGAAGGTACTCGTCAAACAGGAATACGGAAAGGGACGTATCACGTTCTTCTAACATATTCTTCAGGTCATTTGAATAACCTGCCAATTGTCTCACGTTCGGTCAACGATTGAAATGTTCTTCGATATAATGAGCGACAGCTGCAAGCATCTGTTTAGTATGATGCTGTGCTTGAGAGTGAATGCGTAACGCTTCGTCAGCAAGTTGTTTCTCACTGTCGAGTGCTTTAGCAAGACTGCTTAATTCAGTCAATTCCAATATTCTACTATCCTTGACAAGTTTCTTGGAGCGTGGGAGCTGATTCATGTCCATCTTGCCACCACGCTCTGTGATATATTTGATCAACTCTATCGCTTCTTCCCATGATTTATCTGAAAGTTTGCGATACAATTTCTTAAATCCTTCACGATTGGCTTCGTAGTTTCCAAAATGCGTCGACAAGAGTAGAAATTCGAAACTTGTTTCAATATTAGCGTTTGCAAATGCCTGTAGCTCAGGTTGAAGAGTTTCGATAGCTCCATATTTGGCATTACAGTTTGATACTAATCCACCATTTTTGGGATTGGTGCTGCAGGCACTCTCAATATCGGTGTAACAGTATTCTGCAAAGGCAGTTAGGAAAAGGGCAGACAATACGCCGAAAAACAACATCTTTGGTGTAGAAGGGAATTATCGCAGTACAGGCTCGGACGATCTCTCAAATCACTTTTTCGTCGTCGTGAACGGTGCGGAACGTTCGATGGGAAGCAACGTGAATACTCTCGCTTCGACGTTCTCCCAATAATGGTAGCTTCATCGAGGCGTTTGTCTCTGGCGGACCGAAATTTTACGCGTACGTGGTACGTACACCGGACGCGCGAAAATACGAAATATGTAAAATAAAGGGGGTTAAATTGAATTTTGAAAAGGCTGCAGAATTTCGAGGCTGCTTAATTTTAAGAGTATTTATAATTTATTATTAAATAGGGAAAAAGAGGAGGAGGAAGAGATAAATCTGCGCTTTAAAACAATTCGTCGCACCGCGTTTCACGAAGTAATAACGCGAAACGAGGTGAAAACGTGTGCACCTGTTTTATTAAAACGCAGATTTATCGACAATCTTCTTTCTTACCCCTATGGTTTTACGTTATAATATTTTACTTAAAATTAAGTTAGGTTAAGGCTCGGATTTTCCCCGTCCTCCCTCAAATGTAAATATGTACAGAATATGTATACGGAATAAATATGATTGTAAAAATTAAGATTATTTTTATTTTAATTATAGTTTATTTTAGTATTAAATTTAAGAAAAAAATGCGAAATTTGAAAAATGTATATTGCACGGTTTCGATTAGAAAATGTAAAATTACCAATGTAAATTTGCGTTTAGTTAAGAAAAAATATAATAAAAATATTTATTTCTCTAATCGTAGGAAAAAGGATAATAAAAATTTTGTAAAATTAAATTTTTAAATCCAATTTTTTCCCACTTTCCTATAATTTTCCCATAACTTTCTTTTATCGCTAATTTTTTATATAGAAAATATTTTGAATTTATAATAGAGAATCTTTAAAATACTTGGTAAAATATCTTTTAAATTATAATCCCAAATTATAATCGCATAAGTTACGATTTTTAAATTTGTAAAAGAAAAAGTTATAAATTTTTACGTCCGTAATAATAAGTATTTAATTATTTTTTCCGCGAGTAAGTTTCTCCGACTTGAATTAGCTTTCGATGAGCACCGCGTACAAGCTCGTAAGCGACGGTGCTCTCACGGTGAACGCTCGCGCGAGCGTACGAGCGCGGCTTGTCGCGGACGGGTACGAGCTCGTTACGCAAAGATGCTGGCGCGAGCACACCTCCGCCGCGGTGGGGCCCTTCCGCGAGTAAGCTAATCTCAAAAATTTCTCTGAGAAAAAATCAAGTGTTCCATTCCTTTGTTTATTAATCCAAGTACGACGCGCAAAGCGTTCATTTCGCGAAATGGATGTACGCTGGAAACATCCGTGGACGTCGATCGTGTGCGGACCGACGGGATGTGGAAAAACAATCTTTGTAAAGAGATTCTTCGTCATTTATCCGCTATGGCAGATGTCTACTTTGAGAGAATTTTGTTTTATTACGCCGAATGGCAGGATGCTTATCAGCAACTTCAATACGAAACTCGAGATTTCGCAATCGAATTTCACGAGGGATTACCGCGTCCGGAAGATTATTCTAACGATCCAACGAGCGCGAAATTGATAATAATTGACGATCTTATGAGGGAATCGTCCTCGAGCGAAGCGATCGTGGATCTGTTTACCAAGGGAAGTCATCATAAGAATCTCAGCGTAATTCTCATCACGCAAAATCTCTTTCATCAGGGCCGTGGACAACGCGATATATCTCTCAACGCGAATTACTTTGTGGTTTTCAAAAATCCACGAGATCGCGCGCAAATCCGACATCTCGCTCGACAAGTCTATCCCAACGATCCAAAGTTCCTCGAGGAAGCGTATCACGACGCCACGTCTCAACCTCACGGATATTTATTGCTCGATTTGAAACAATCGACTCCCGACGAGTATCGTTTTCGCACGTGCATATTTCCCGACGATACGCTGAACTACGTTTACGTATCGCGCAGATCCTTTTCCGGAAGTTTCATATAAAAGTATCGTACTCGCATTCTCTTGCGACAGTCGCTCAACTTCCTCGTGATGAAGAAGCGAAGAGAATCCTCGGTTAATGCGAGAAAAATCGCAGAACGTTCGATCGGTAAGAAAAATATCTGTCTTCTCAAAGCGCTGTGTTATTTGAACAAAAATCAACGCGCCTCTTTCTTACGCCAGGCGGATGAAAAATTCATTCGTTGTATCCGCGAGTGCGTTTTCAATACTCTCAAGGCCAACGTCCCGCTCGAACGTTCTGAAAAAAATCGTCTCAGCAAATATAAAGCATCTTTGCGTCGCATAGCGAAAAAAGACGGCAATTGGAAAAGTAAGAAAAAGCTATTACTACAGCGAGGCGGATTTTTACCATATCTCATAGGGCCTATACTTTCGTTCCTATTTTCGAAAATTATCGGAGAATAGTCAGCGAAAGAGAGAGAGAGAGAGAAAGAGAGAGAGAGAGATCGAGTAAACCTAATTATGGAAAGGGCAAAAAAGATGGTCTTGATTTCCACGGAAAATCTCGAAAGAATGCAGCATCGTCTCCGACAACAGCAGCAAACGGAAATAGGCATCGAGGAAAATTCTACGAGGCAGAATTCGGAGACGATACATGGAGAAAATTTAAATTCCGTACAAACACCCGGAACGCATTTGTCGCGGCTCGATTCCGATATGAGCAAAATTCTTAATTCTCCCACTCCGCGCGATGTAAGTGAGAAATGGAAATTGTATAAAGAAGTACTTTGGAGATATCTCCATTTTGATAAAACGCAAAAGGAAGATTCGACGCGCAACGCCGCCGATGAGAACAATTCAGATGCGCAGGAGGGGGACATGGCGGAATCAGCGCGCGAATCACAACCATTGAGCAAACTTTTGCATCTTGACGGACAAGTAAGTAATATACTACGAGGCGAGTCTCTGCGTAAGCGCGAACGGCAAAGCGTCGAAAAAATATTGGAAAAGGTGCCGAAAAGTTTTCGCGCCAAGGCGCGTTTACTTTTGAAACATTTGATCGATAAAGCAGTACCCGCGAGAATTACTTGGGACGAGGAAGGAATCGTGACTATCGATGGCGACGTTATAAAAGATTCGAATATCACGGAACTGATAAACGACGCGCTGCGAGAGAGAAAAACCGTGAAAGCAATAGGAAGAGGTCAGTTTGCGCGATTACTACGTACGACAAACATCCCGGCTGTACTCGTAGGAAATAAGGAATTGTTAGCAACCACATTTGTCAAGATATTATCATCACCACAAGCGAATTCCACGCCGAAAATACAGAGAAAACTTTCCACGTCAACGCCGGCGACGTCGACGGCGACGACGCGGAAAAGAGTACGGCGCACGAGGAAGGGACAAAAACGCCGAAAGACCGAAGAAGAAGAGCGAGCGAGGTGCGCATTGTTTCTTTCGCCGCGTTTTCGTAAAGACGATATCCCTATAACCTTCGCAAAAGATTCTCGACAGGCAAGAAAGAGACGCTTACTCGATTGGAGTGAATTGAAATGACCAGGCTTGAAAATTTGTATTACGATCCAGCGCACTATGCGGGGCAACGGATAACTTGACGCGTGCCGCTAAACCGAATTTCTCTCGTAAAGAAGTAGCTCGCTGGCTCGAATCGCAAGACGCGTACACACTGCACCGCCCCTCGAGGCGAAAATTTCCGCGATTACGTTACAACGTGACGAATATCGACGATCTGTGGGAGGCCGATTTGATCGAACTCCGTAATCTCAAAAGTTACAACGACGGATTTTCTTATCTGCTCGTGATTATCGACGTACTTAGCAAATTTGTCTGGGTAGAACCGTTGCGGGATAAAACGAGCAAATGCGTGACAAGCGCCTTCCAAAATATTCTCTCGAGAAGCGAAGGACGAGTGCCCGTGTACTTGCAAACCGACAAGGGTAAAGAATTTATCGCACGCCCGCTTCAAGATTTTCTGAAAGAAAGAGGCATACGTTATCGCGTAGCTCGCAATCCGGACGTCAAAGCCGCCGTCGTTGAACGCTTCAATAGAACGTTGAAGGAGCGAATGTGGCGCTATTTTACGCATAAAAACACGCGGCGTTACATCGATGTGTTGCAAGATATCGTGCGCGCTTACAATCACACCCGTCATTCGTCCATCAGGATGCAACCGGCGAACGTTACGAGAGAAAATGCCCGCATCGCACGTGAAAATATGGAGCGACGTAGAGGGAGAGAGTGAAGGGGGTCGAAAGTAGTAGAACAAAAGGCTAAATTCGATGTTAACGATCTCGTTCGTGTCAGTAGAGCAAAAGCCACTTTCGAGAAAGGATACGAAGCGCGGTGGAGCAAGGAAATATTTCGAGTTTGTCGCGTTCTCCATTGGCGAAAACCCCGCGTGTACGAATTGTGCGATTTATCGGGTGAACACATCGATGGGATTTTTTATGAACAAGAAATAGCAGGTCAATAAAAACTTGGGGAAGAAGAGTTTATCGTCGAGCGCGTGATAAAGAGCAGAGGACGCGGTGCTAATAAACAGCTGCTAGTTAGCTGGCAAGGATATCCCAACAAATTCGACAGTTGGATTTCCGCTTCGAGTTTAACTTTTCTCCAAGATGAAAGAGGAGCAATTTTTCATGGTTCTTCCGAGCGATAGCAGTAAGAAGTATTTTCCGGGAAATACAACTTCTTCTTTCACCACACAATTATCTCACGGCATACATTTATTCGGGGAATGGGAAGTCGCGCTTAGCGAGATTCAATTTCCCGCCAGTCTTTTTCACGTACGTCGAGGAGATAATAAGGTTAGATTTGTCGATTTGAAGAACGAAAAAGATGAGAAAAATGCCGATAAGTTTACGGTGAAAGAATTGCACTTACAGGCAGGGGTTTATGAAAATACAGAGGATCTTATCTACGCGATTAATAAAGAGTGCAGACGCAGCGATTCGCATTTTACTTTCGAACTACGAAAAGGTTCAGGTGGTAATGTCCGTATAAGCATCGATTGTGACGATAACTGTACTCTCGTTCATTATATAAATCTGCCAGCTAATATTTTTCAAATATTGAAGATCAACATCGATGATGCCGGCACAATTTACCGTCACAAGTTACCTAATTCCGACGAATTAACGCCATTTTTGAAACTCGGTTATGCCATCAGTGATGGACGCACTGTATCTTTCTGGACTGCAGAACCCTGTAGTCTATGGCACGGTATCCCTGATAAAATGTACGTTTATTGCGACATTTGCGAGCCTTACATAACCGGCGATACGCGGAGTCCGCTTCTTCGGATTGTTCCAACCGAAATACCCGGATGTAATTACACGTACGGAAGGAATTTAGTAAAATATTTCTCCACTCTGCAATATACTCCTTTGCGTCAAACGAAATTCCATAAAATTGAAATAGATATAAAAGATCACCGAGGAGAAAAAATACCATTCGCATCCGGAACGCTGATAGCAACATTACACTTTAGACGCGTCCGTTAATTATCATTCGCGGTGGAAAGTCTACGAAGCTTTGAGAAAAACTAAGTCTCCATGGAATACGACGAGTATTACGAAATGCAAAACGGTGGGGGCAGGGGAGGCGGAATTCCACGAATTTTCGTCGGTTCAGCCTATCAGCGCGGTCATGGGATCGGTAGTTTCCTCGGAGGATTATTTAGAAGAGTACTTCCTTATCTAAGCAGAGGAATGCGCGCAGTCGGGAAAGAAGCTTTACGCGCCGGAATTGGCGTGATGGAGGATGTTGAAAACAACACTCCGTTCAGGGAAGCAGTCAAAACGCGGCTCAAGGAATCGGGCGGAAATCTTAAGAGAAAAGCCAAAGAAAATATAAGTAACTTGATGAAGGGCTCGGGATATAAAACATCCACGAAAATACGACCGGGTCAGTTTCCCTTCGGAGGGCACGACGCACGCACCGCTAAATCCGGGAGAAGCGCGGTTCGTAAACGCAGACAAGCCGGTAAAAAAAGAAATCATCAAAAATTGGCGTGAAAAAAACGATTAAAAAAATCATCGAAGAGGAAAGCGGGCAAAATTAAAAAGGCAACGAAACATCGACGAAATAGCGGGAAAAAGCGCACCGTATCCGATATATTCGCTTAACCGAGGCACTTTGCAAATTTGTGCGATATGTCCTTTCTTCATACCCACTCGAGCGAGTGTTTAAAGAGCGAGCTCGATCTTTTCAGTTTATCTCCTACTCAAACCAGTATCGAGAATTCGCAATGGATTTATTACAAACCGGTGACCTCGCTCGCGGACGACGCGCCTATAGAATTCGTCGTACCCGGGCACGGAGAAGATTATCTAGATCTCACGCATACCATGCTAAGCCTTCGCGTACGAGTGGAAAGTTTACCCGGTCCTGGAACATCGACAGCAGGAGGAGGAGGAGGAGGAGGAGCAGGAGGAAACAAAGTAGGCCCTGTGAATCATCTACTACATTCGATGTTCAACCAGATCGACGTGTACTTCAATCAAAAACTCGTATCACCCCCAAACAACGCCTACGCGTACCGCGCGTACATCGAAGCATTGTTAAATTATTCTTCACCGGCAAAAACTTCCCATCTGACTTCCTGCCTATGGGACACGGACGAGCCCGGTTATATGGACGCGTTATTAGAATCGGACAACCCCAATCAAGCTCTCGTGAGACGCGCCCGATACATCCAAGGAGAACGTTCGGTAGATCTAATAGGTCATCTTCATTGCGACGTCTTTAATCAGGATAAATTTTTAATTAACGGAGTGGAGGTTAGAATGAGACTCGTTCGCTCGAGAGATGCGTTTTGCCTCATGGAAAGCAGCTCAACGTCGAAAATACGCATTCTAGATGCTAGTTTACTCATAAAAAGAGCAAAAATAAGCCCCGCAGTGTTACTCGAACATGCGAGAATGCTGAGTAAAACAACCGCCAAGTATCCTCTGACGCGAGTCGAAGTTAAAACATTCACGATTCACGCCGGAGTGGTAGGAGAATCGATTGATAACGCGATACTCAGGCAACTTCCGAAACGAGTAATAGTCGGATTCATCGATAACAAAGCGTTTAACGGCGACAGAAAGTTAAATCCATTTAATTTCAAAAATTACGGCATAAATTTCTTCTCGCTATATGCCGATGGCGTGCAAATTCCGAGTAGACCGCTGCAATCGAATTTCTCAAAAGACCATCCGCTCTACGTCGAGGCTTATAACACCCTCTTCTCAGGAACGGGCATTCATTTTCTAAACGAGGGGAATTCTATAAGCAGAGAAGATTATGCCAAAGGTTTCACGCTTTTCGCTTTCGATCTCACTCCCGATCTATCGGCAAATTGCGCTGGACATTGGAATCTCGTCAGACATGGAAGTTTACGATTAGAGGTGCGATTTGAAAAAGCTATTACCTCAACGATTAATTGTATCGTTTACGCAGAATTCGATAACGTGTTAGAGATCGATTCCTCGCGTCAAATTATCGTTGATTTTAGCGGCTGAGACATACTCGAATTTCCCCCTCTTACCGTTATCTATTTTTCATTTCTATTTCTTCGAAAGCTTAACAAAAAGTAGCCGCAGTTTTGCTTTAGACGCGAACGCCGTCACTTCGTGCAAAATAAATTGAAAGTATATTCTACGCATCATGGATATAGTTATCGATATACAAGGTTTCCGCGACGCTGAGGGAAAGTTTATGCCGAAAGAAGTAGCGGTTGTCGCCATTAACGAAGCATTCATAAGTCACTGCATTATGATGCCTCCATATCCATTTGTCGAATTATCCGAAAAATACAGACGAGAAAACAATTGGCTCTCTCGAAACTTCCATAGGATCGAGTGGTTTGACGGAACAGTCAATTCCAAACATTTCATGGCTGAACTATGTGAAATTGCACGGCAAGCGCGTTACATATACACCCGTGGTCGAGAGAAGATACATTATTTGGAAAATACACTCGCAAGAAACGTATATAATCTAGAAGGAATCTCTCCTGCTTTCAAAAACCTGTCGGAAGGCGAAGAGCATGAATTGCGCTGCGATCATCACGGGTTTCAGCGAAATTCCGACAAATTTCATTGCGCGTTACGCAATGCATGCAAATTGAGATACTGGATGCAATCTCAAGAAGGAAACTGCTACATAAGCAGCGCTAATTCTTTTACCATTGAAAGTTCCGACGACAGCGATACAGAAAGCGAGGTTTTTACAATAAAACGAAATTTTCCGAATCTCGTTACGTGGAGAAATAAGAGATTAGAAAAAGAACAGGCGAAGTGCGAACAAATAAAAGCCGAGAAAGAAGATCTATCGAAACTCAAGTGTGAAAAAAAGGAAGCTTCTATCCTACAATCCTCGCAAGAGGATAAAAATATAACGACACCGACGAGCCAAAAAACAAGTCAAACATCATTCCACACCGCGGAAGATGAATTCGCTCGAAATCTTACGAGCGTTGCATCATCTCAGTATCGAACATGCGGGTGTGTATCCTGCCGACAGAATCCCGAGGATGTGGACGAAGTCGACGGCCATCGTCGCGAACACTGATAATCACGATCGTCCTGGACAACACTGGGTTGCTTTCTACCTAGACAAGCACGGAGAAGCCACGTATTTCGATAGCTACGGACTACCACCCCTGGATTCCAGATTCAATCTGCGATCTAACTTCGACGAAACTCTACTACTCATAAATGGAACATCACGCGATTACAGGGCACATTTTCTCAGACCTGTGGACAATATTGCTGCGTATTTTTTTATTATTTGTCCCGCGGTTATAAGCTTAAACAATTTCTCAAAATATTCAGCGAAGATTACGAAGATAATGATAAGCTAATCGTACAATTATTTCGTAAAATCTTTCTTCATGGAAAAAAGAAATGTGAAAAATCTCATGTAACGTGCTGTCATATACAAACTTGTACTTTTAAGAACAATTAAACATTAAAGAAACACTATTATGATATAATTTGTATAATGATATAACAATAAATCTAATTTTTGTAACATAAATTCTTTGTCCATTTTACTTCCTTTCCCACAGATTTAAAACCAATTTTAGCCACGTAATTCCAAGCTAGAAATATCTAATCGTTTTTTAAATATTTTTCGTTTGTTTACCGTAGAATTAAGGAACATAAACTCGCTAGTGTATAACTCTAAATGTTAGAAAAATCTAGAGTTTACATCTAGAAAATTTTTTCAATCCGCGTGTTTGTCTCAGAATAAAAGCTTCGTATAACTCCGAATTCGACGTCATCGACGTCAGAAATATATAGTGCGAACCTGTCCGTTCCCGTTTTCCTCCCCTCAAATACCGTACGACCTGGTAAATAATGGTTATTACGCACCGAAAATCTCATGTCTTCGAAATCTATATCCACTCGTAACCTATATTTCCCCCATACAAAAAATGTCAAACGAGTCGAGAAATTTATCTAAATTCACCGACTATGAGACGCCGAGAAACCTTTCGCCCTAAGAAAAACGTGATTCTTCATATCCCGTATACAACCAGTAAATTCCATAAAAAAATCGGTTTTCTTCTCTTCGCTCCATCCCACGTGAACAAAAAATCGCATTCCATTCTCGACAAGTATATTCCTTTTACAGACCCGCCATATTTCTTTTCGCAGTCGCCATTTTGTTTTCGGACTCCGATCGGGCCCAGACGCTTTCTCACCCTTCCCCTATCTCGTCTAGCATTTCGACAACCAATCGCACACATGGGGCACTATGGGTAGAGCCAATCACGCGTCTGGCAGCTATGGAGCCAGCCAATCAGAACGCTCCCACTAATTACCTAATTATCACCTTCCATCCCCACCGACCAATCAGGACGCTCCATTTCCACGTGGCTGCCAGTTTTTGGCCACGCCCCTGACGCCAGTGGGAAGGTGGTGGGGGTTTGTTTTGACGCGCCATAGTGCCCCACTTACTACTGGTCGTCGAGCGTCTTCGCTCGTTATTGTTGATATATATAGTATGAATTAAAAAGAGTAAGCAGATATGAAAATAATGTATGAATTCAAAAATTGTTATATGCTTTACTTGTCAAATTCATAATGACCTGTTATATAATTTTATAAAATTATAATAACTGAACAGTCTAATAAATGAGTGAGAATAAGTACGAAATTATTTTCTTATTACAATCTTGTATATATTTCAACTCTTAGAAATGAAAAATTTATATTTCAGATAATTAATTATAAATTTAACAAGTTGCGCATATTTTTGCTTATATCGAACAAAAAGGAGAGAAAAAGAAAAAATAATATAATTTTATTATTTCATTTATCGTTCAATAAATGTCTTGTCGAATTTGTAAGTAATTACAAAACTGTGAATTTCTTAAAAATTTTCGAAACATATATTATACATTTATACTGAGAAAATAATTTCATAGACATTCTTATTTATTACACGATTATAATTTTTATACATAAAATTATATACAATTATATATAACGATTTTCGTTTCTCTTCATGCATTGTTAATGTCTGTTTATTCTTTTTAATTCTTTCGCTATACTACGTTAGCAATAATGAACGATAATCAAAAAACGCTGGATCATCGCACGGCGCATACTGCGCGAAAGAGTACGATAATATTTCTATTTCCTTCTCATACGCGTCGAGAGCGCGAGAGAGTACAACGATATTCCTATTCTCTACTCACGCTTCGGTGCGAGAAAGTAAAATGATATTTCTATTCTCTTCGGCCAACCCACGTGGCCGAGCGCACATGTGTTTCGTCTTTTGTGTGCGTGCCGCGACATGTGAACCCGCCGCGGTATGATCAAAACAATTAGAATCGAGACAGAACGTGACATGAAGTTACGTGCTCGGAAGAAAGCGCTTTTTTCATAACTATTTTATCCACAATTATATTCTCATAATTAGTGCAATGGTAAAAAGTGTTTCGTCAATGTCAGAAGCGTCTATTTGGATTTTTACTGATAAAAATTATAATCAGAAGCGTCTGTTCTGACGGTACTTGCAAAATAAAATGAATGCTAAAAGCATATTATCAGTTCTGGTAATACTGGTTATTACAAATAAATTATATGTAAACAATCAGAGAGACAAGAAAGAAATTATCAATTGCATTCCCATGAGAATGAAAAAGTCCATTCTATATTTCATATAACAGTATGATTCGAATAATAAAAATCAGAAGCGTCTATTTGGATAGTACTGATAAAATTATAATCAGAAGCGTCAGTTCTGGCAGTACTGGTTATTACAAATAAATAATTTGTAAATAATCAGAAAGACAAGAAAAAAAATATCAATTACATTCTCATGAGAATAAAGAAATCCATTTTATATTTCATATTACAGTATGATTCGAATAATAAAAATCAGAAGCGTCTATTTGGATGATACTGATAAAAATTATAATCAGAAGCGTCTGTTTGACGTTATTGGCAAAAATGTATGCCCGGATTAGATTTATATATGTAATTTTAGAAGATGAGTGTGTGTGTGTGTGTGTGTGTGTGCGTGCGTGCGTGCGTGCGTGCGTGCGTGCGTGCGTGCGTGCGTGCGTGCGTGCGTGCGTGCGTGCGTGCGTGCGTGCGTGCGTGCCTGCGTGCGTGCGTGCGTGCGTGCGTGCGTGCGTGCGTGCGTGCGTGCGTGCGTGCGTGCGTGCGTGCGTGCGTGCGTGCGTGCGTGCGTGCGTGCGTGCGTGCGTGCGTGCGTGCGTGCGTGCGTGCGTGCGTGCGTGCGTGCGTGCGTGCGTGCGTGCGTGCGTGCGTGCGTGCGTGCGTGCGTGCGTGCGTGCGTGCGTGCGTGCGTGCGTGCGTGCGTGCGTGCGTGCGTGCGTGCGTGCGTGCGTGCGTGCGTGCGTGCGTGCGTGCGTGCGTGCGTGCGTGCGTGCGTGAAAAGTACATGTAGTGTCCTTCGTATCCTGGTATAAGAATATTGGACATAGTGAACATCGTAAAGAATGACTACTGCATTGACAATACATGTATACAATATATACATGTGTTTTCATTTATTTAGTAAAATGATAAGGTTTAAAAATTAATATGAGTAAACGGAATTAGTCATGTCAATAATATAGACTTTTTAAATTGTCGATCGTTACCGATATTTTTTTAATTCCGTTTAGATAGCATTAACGGACGGCCGTCGGAGTTCGTCCTTTGCTTTAGGATCCCCTTAATCAGAAAATGTTAGCAGACTGACTTCATCTGAAGTCTCATTTTGCTTACATGTTGACAGAACCTGTTGACATTCTGTGTTAGCAGACTGGCAGCAGAAATTGGGCAGATCCTGCCATTAAATTGTGTCGCGCAGGTTCTGCTCGATTTCTGCTGCCAATCTGTTGGCACAGAATGTCATCAAATTTTGTCAGATTTCTGGCAGCAATTTGCTAACATTGTCAGATATTACAGAATCTGTTAGCAATTTGTTGCCTTTCTAGCATCAGAAATTTATAACAGACTTTGCGCATAATCTGTCTTTTCAGGTTTGGCTATCGGGGTAATTATTGTATTGATAAGGATGATGTGTATGATTTTTCCAAATATAATAATATTGATTATATAAATGTATATAACAATGAACTTGATATTCCTAATAATTGTGAAATAGGAAATAGGGATGAAAATATTTAATGAGATATTTTCTATTGAATAATTTATAGATATATTATTACAAGTAAAATATGTTAATAATTGAAAAACAATTATTAATATCTTTTTAATATCACCTTTTTAATATCTTAATTTTTTTATAGTTATATTTTATATTCAAATATATCAATAATGAAACAACAATATAATTTCATTAAAAAATATTTGTATTATAAAACTATAATTGCGCTGTTATTTTTTTCATTAAATTTAGACATATAATATTTTAATATAAATAATACTAAAATTTTATATGTAAGTTTTATATATAAGTAATAGTAAAGAACATATATATATACATAAACAAAATAAAATTTTATAATTAATAATAATACTTTGGCATTTAATACACATACTAGGTTTATTTAAATTTAATATAAAATAAATATCAACAAAACTTCGCATAACTTTACATAACTTTAACATAAAAATAAATCCATATCAACTTATCGACAAAATAAAAAAACTGAGATTTTAACTTTAAATGCTACTTTTTCTTGCACATACCTTTACACGTATACGCACGTATGCGTATACATCTATACACATTGTCTATTTTTTTTTCCTTTTGTTTAAATTCTATTATTTTGTTTAAATAACTTTGCTTTAAAATAAATAAAATTCCTACATATAAACAAAACATTCTTTATAATTAGTAATACTTTGGCATTATTTACTTCAAAATAAATTTTAAAAAAAAGGAAATTTTAAAAATTAATACTAAAATACTAATATACTAATGTATTAATTATTTGCACAAAATGTCAAATATATGAAAGCATCTAAATTAATCAGAATCTGAAGCTTCAATTTTAAATAATTTTTTTAGAAATTTATATTTTTCTTTTTCTGTTATTTTCTGTTATTTTCTGTCATTTTCTGTCTTTTTCTGTCATTTTTTCTGCATGTCTATTTTCTTTTTCTTTTAATCTAGCTATGAAATATTCTTTTTGTTAATCAATTTCTTTTTCTTTTAAAGCAAGATGTTTTTTCTTTAACTTTATTATTTCTTTCTTTTGCTCTAAAATATCTGCATGTTTTTCATCATTTATCTGTCTCATTCATCTTTTGTTTTTATACGTTAACCATTGATTTTCCAATGCAACTTTCTTGCTTGCTAAATTAGATTCCATGTAATAGATGTTTTCTATTAGGTGTACAAAAAAGTTCTGAGCTTTTTTTTGTAAAATTCAATCTTTATTCAAAAACAAACAAATTTTTCTAGTTATTTTTCTAATTATTTTATGGTGGGGAAGAAAGAAATGAAAGAAATACATGTTTTTTGCATATTATATATGTTTATATTTTTAAACAAATTGAATACATTTTTAAGTGTGAAATTTTTTTATTCACATGTTTTTTTTCTTATACACTAAAAACTAAAGCTAACAGCTCGCAATCGACGAGTTGACGTCTATCGAAGATATCACAATCGCGTATTGCATTCGGCACTTCCTCGGGATCTGTTACAACAGACGCAATGTTGGAGAATCGCGTATACTTGGTATTGATCGTATCGACGAATCTGACGAATCGATCGAACGTCACATCGATACATTCGTTCAGAGCAAACATTCGACGTAACGTCGATTCGATCATCGTTACGCGTACGTTCAAAGATTCAAGACGAGTGTAACGTCATTCATCAGACAAATTCTGACGGTTAACAGTCCGATGCTTATAAAATTATCTTTGTAATCGTTTAGCAGCAATTTATAGATATTCTATCGCTGCCCGTAGAGTCCCTTTCACGTTTCGAGAGACAGTATCAATTCCTGTCCCCGATGATCTCCCAGAGCGATCTCCACATAGCTCGGTGGACCAACGTTGATTCCAATTTCCAAATATTTGTAACCCGTGGCCGTCAGAGTGTAACGTCTGCTCAGTAAGCGCACCGCGCAACGCTCCACCGAAATACTGTGGAAATTAAATATATAATATTGCACAATATTGGAAAAAAAGAGAAAAAAATAAAAAAATGCAGTTGAAACTTACGCGTTACATTCCTTCTTTTGTTTTTCGCCATTGTACGGTGCGCTGCTTCCTTTGGCGGAATACATTGCGTGTTGTTCGAATGATGGAGGAGCGGAGTACCTTTTTTGTCGTGCAGATCGTTCGATGGAGGACTGATCGCGTAAATTTTTGACATGGCAAACCGTTAACCCCCCCTTCCTCCCCCCTTTTTTTCTAGGAATTTCATTGTTGCAATCAAACATGTAGCGACATGTTCGCAAAGGAGCGCGATAACGTTCAAATTTTTTTCTAGGAAGAGCCCGCGAAAAGATAGCTCTTCGTAGAAATCGACGTATGTGTCGCAGCGTATTAAGAGAAGCGCCGATACTCCGGTTACTATAAACAAATCAGGGAGACTTATGATGGCTTTTCTCGCGGAAATCGGCGTACGTGTCGCGGCATGTCAAGAGAAGCGCCGATACTTCAGCTGCTATAAACAAATTGGGGAGACCTATGATGATGCTCCGACAAAGGGACAAAGAAATTGTCGATGATATATAATGGGTCATGGGGTGTGCAGGATCACAGTAGATGGAAGTCTAATGTGTGTGAAAAAAATAGTTGACAGTGAAAATGGATAATGTGTTAAATATAAAAAATGTGTTTAATATGGATGAGGAAGACTTTGTGAATATAGTGGACAAAGTGTTTGAAAATGAAGAAGAAATGGAGATTGACAATATTGACAATATTGACATTGATATTGAAGACAAAGAGCACGCATTGTCTGACGATAGCAATTACGTAAGTGATCAAAGTGATGACCTTACGGATTACGCAGAAAAAATTGTTACCCGTTCGGAACTCCTTGCGTTGAATAATAATAAAAAGTATTGTTCAATACAATTTTATTATTCAACGGGTGGTGCACTAACTCTGCGTGCCGAATGCATGGTTCGTCTGGCGGACACTGACATTGGAGTATTGTATGCCGTTAGGAAGCACGAGATAGATACTCTCAATGCGCTAAACAGCCGATTTTGCTCCAATTGCCAACAGTCCGTTTGTGTGATAATGCCATGCAACATGTGCCCAATTTGCACAAATTGAAAAAAGACAACATTGTGAATGAATCATATGCAAGTGCTCCGTGGAAGAGTGTGATGTGATATAAAAACAATATGGAAAGGTCATTGGAAGAATTAACAAGTTCTCCGTTATGGGATTCAATCTCTCATCTATCAATGAACGTGGCGGTGTATTTTATAAAGAGACACTATACCCCAACTCCCCATTTTCCGATTCCTCGTCCAAGAGTTAAGGGACGCTACAATTCGACTCTCTGCTTCTCCGCTCCTTCTGAGAGAGCGGAAATAATTCGGAAGCGTGCACATATTATCATTATAGAGGACACGCATACAATATATTACTACCTCTCTCGCGGCAAAAAGTAGCAGAGATAATTCCAAAAAGCGAGGATAATCATATATGGTTGTTCTATTCCCATCAATCTCCGGACATGTCGGAAATACAACGCTTTATATACTGGCTTCGAGTTAAAGCAGAGAAAAGAAAAAAAGAAAGTTAAAAAATGTAAAATTGTTTTGATGACACAGTACAACAATTTAAAAGAATCAAGATTTTGCAATATGGAACACCTAGAGCGAGTGGAACGCGAGCTGCTGGAACAGTGCAGCCAAGTCGCTACCTTGGTGGAGTGTTTCGCGTGGTTGCAACGATGTGAGGAGTGCATCGAACAACTCGAGGAACTTAGCCATGTTAAGCGTCCTCGACTCACCGTTGCAAATAGACAATCTGCGATGGCGAGGATCGCGCGACTCGCGGGTGCAAAAGTACAATTAGAAAGACATTTCGTGCACGTTGGTGGTGAGTACGCGAGTAGAGACACTGGATTTCTCGTTTGGCGAGAGATTGATACGGCATTTGAAAACCGTATATTGACTGGTGCGGTGATCAATGTGGACTATATCGAGCCGCGACAATTTTTAGAAGACGGTGGTGGTGTAGTGCTCGAGCGAGTGCGAGATATTCTACAAAGACACGATAGTGTGAAAGTGAACACTACATTTAACGGCGAGTTTGTGACGGGCGATAAACGCGCGAACAAAAGTATAAACACTAAAAATAGTGAACTCTTTCGAGTGTCAAATTTGGACGAGTGGTACGAGCAATACGTTATCGAACCCACGTTGGCGTCGCTCGAAGAATTCCAAGAACGCGACAGTGGATGGGCGTTGTCGCAAATTCTAAATTTGACTGTAAACGTGAATAAATATAATCCAATGCACGCGGGATGTTACATCGCGCGAAATTATCGCGGGAAATTATGTTAAAGTAAGCGGTGATCAATGTACGATCCAAGGACAATGCGTGTTTCGCGTGGTCGGTGATCGCGGCTCTGCATCCGGCTGAAAGGAATACAAATCGGGAATTGTCGTACCCGCATTATACGACAGTGTTAAATTTGCAAGACATTACGTTTCCGATGATGTTGAACCAAATTAAGAAGTTTGAACATCTCAACGACATCTCAATCAACGTCTACAGTATCAAGGAAAAGGAGATTCTCCCGATACGGCTGACATCAAGAAAGATGGAGAAGCACGCAAATCTATTGTACGTGCAGGATCCGCGCGACGACAACGCAGGGCACTTCGCGTACATCAAAGATCTGTCCCGTCTTGTGAGCTCGCAACTGAATAAATACGGACATAAGAAATACTTTTGCGACCGATATATATTTTAACAAATTTTATTATTTCTCTTATAAAATTCTCTTATAAAATTGTTTATTAAAAAAATCATATTTTCCGTTTGCAGATGCCTACATTACTTCAGTTCGTCTGAAATATTGCAGTCACATACAACGGACTGCGAAAAGATGAACGATTGCGCCATCCGACTGCCGAGCGAGGACGACAAGTGGCTCGAATTCAAGAACCACACGAATAAGGAACGACTTCCATTCATCGTTTACGCGGACTTAGAGTGCGTACTACGGCGAACGGAACCGGCAGAGAGGGAAAACGCATCGTACATCTACCAGCAGCACGAGGTACTTAGCATCGGATACTACGTGCGATGTTCGTACGACGACGCGTTATCGCTATATCGATTTCGTCGCGGCGAAGACTGCGTTGCATGGTTCGTTCGGCAACTCGAAGACTTGGCGCATCAAGTAAAAATTTTGTTATCCGCGAATGTTCCCATGGAAACGTTGTCGAGAGAGCAGTGGGAGGCATATCGTAGCGCGACGCGTTGTCACATTTGCGAGAAACCACATTTGCGTCGGACGACACGCGGGTACGCGATCATTGCCATCTTACCGGTCGTTACCGGTGGTCCCGCGCACTCAAATTGTAATCTAAATTATAAAGGTTCATATTGCATTCCCATAATATTTCACAACTTATCCGGTTATGACGCGCACTTTATCATCACGGAAATAACTACGGCGTTCGAAGGCAGGATCGACGTGCTGCCGATAACAAAAGAAAAATATATTTCGTTTACAAAACATGTTCAAGATACCACCGAGAGATCAGATTCGCGAAATTGCATACGCCTGCGGTTCATAGATTCGTACAAATTTTTAAATATCAGCCTTGATAAATTAGTATCTTTTCTAACGAAAGAAAAATTAAAAATTTTACATTCCGAATTTTCCACAGTATCAAAGGAAGATTTTGACTTGTTGACGCTCAAAGGTGTCTTTCCGTACGAATACGTGGATCGCGCGGACAAGCTGCAGGACACGCACCTACCACCGCGCGAATCGTTCTATAGCTCGTTGACCGGTGACACGGTGTCGGAGAACGATTACGCGCACGCGAACGTCTGGCAGCGGTTCTCCATCCGAACGCTCGGCGAATACAGCGATCTATATCTCAAGACTGATGTCTTGTTATTGGCCGACGTTTTCGAAAATTTCCGCGAAAGTTATGTCGCGAGTTATGGACTCGATCCCGCTCATTACTACACATTGCCAGGTTTCACGTGGGACGCCATGTTGAAACATACGCGTGTAAAATTTGAGTTGCTCACCGACATCGATATGGTTATGTTTATCGAACGCGGTATATGCGGCGATCTCAGTCAATGTTCCGGCAGATACGCGCAGGCCAATAACAAGTACATGCGTTCGTACGATCCGTCGAAACCGTCATCATACCTTATGTACTTTGACATAAATAATCTGGATGGGCGATGTGTCAACCGCTGCCCTATGCCGAATTTCGATGGATGGAAGACGTTGAGAACTTTGACGCGAGCGCGATCGCTCCGGATTCGTCTACAAGTTATATTTTCGAGGTCGATCTCGAATATTCGCATCATTTGCACGATCGACACACTGACCTACCTTTCTGTCCGACGCGCGATAAACCACCCGGCACACGGCAGGATAAACTTCTCGCGACGTTATACGATAAGAAGCGGTACGTCATCCATTATCGCAACCTGCAGCAATGTACGCGTCATGGTTTTCGTATCGCAAAGATACATCGCGTACTACAATTTGCTCAATCCGCCTGGCTCAGCGATTACATCGAACTCAATACACACTTTAGAACGTGCGCGAAAAATGATTTTGAGAAAAATTTGTACAAATTAATGAACAACGCGGTATTCGGTAAAACAATGGAAAATGTGCGCAATGACGTCATGATCGCGAAACCAAATTTCCACAGCCGCAGCGTCTTTGCGAAAAACTTAATCGCCGTCGAACTGCGTAAACTCGAGGTAAAATTCAACAAGCCGATTTACGTGGGTATGTATATACTCAACATATCGAAAATCTGCTTGTACGAATTTCACCACGAATACATGTCACCGCTGTATCGCGAGAAATGTAAAGTAATGTACACCGACACGGACAGTCTCGTATACCACATCGAATGTGACGATGTGTACGAGACGATGAAACGCGATATCGCTAGATTCGATACGAGCGATTATCCACAACGCGTACGGGATGCTTCTCGTGAATAAAAAAGTACCCGGTCTAATGAAGGATGAGAATAACGATAATGATGGAATTCGTCAGACTCAGAGCGAAGATGTACGCGGTGAGAGTGGACGGCAAAAAAGACATTAAAAAGGCGAAAGGTAAAGAATAACGTCGTAACGCGAACAATAATGTTCGACGATTATACGCGGTGCTTGAATGAAGAGATCGAAATGACTCGTCGCCAGTCGTGTATAAGATCCAAGCTACACCAAGTATATACGGTGTCCGAGTCGAAAATCGCTCTGAGTCCGTACGACGACAAACGATACATCGTACCGGATTCGACGGAGACGTTACCGTGGGGACATTGGCGGATTCCATTGTAATATATATATATATATATATATATATATATATATATATATATACATGTTTATACATTTATTTTTATATTTTTTATATAGTTTATATGTATGCACATATGCACGTATATATGTACGTACCTATGTATCATATCTATGTATGTATGTATGAACGTATGTATTCTTGTAGTTTTATATGATACTGTTATATATGTAGTATAGATGTATGTATTTTTTGTAGTTTTTATATGTAGTTTTACAATAAAATTTAGCTGTTCAAATTTTTTTATATATAAAATTTATAATAGCAACCAAGATCCTGCTTGCTGAGGAATTAGCTTTAATTCTCTCTTCGATTTATTTAATGTATACTCGGTTTAATACATATATTGTTTATAATACATGTAGTTTTACATGTGTTCTCGTAAATTGCATACATGTATAATTTAAAAAATGTAATGGAAGAAAAAAATAATAAAAACTCTTTGTATACATGTATACAGTGTATATTTTTTTTAATACATTATAAAAATAAGAAAAATGAATTAAATCACACTGCTTTTGTTTATCCATGAGTTATGCGATCTATCGAATCCCAGCCACTTGACGTAAACCTTGTCTCCCTTCCTGCGTAGTACTTTCTCCACGTCCGGATGAGTCGCGCGATACAATTCGTGCTCGTAGAACGCGCCCGCGACCGATTTTCCGCGATAGTCCTCGAGTAGATAAGTTATTAGGGATTAGTATGCTGTACTTTAACTATCTTAAACACCTCGGTGGTCCAATTTGGCGTGTAACCTTTTTCGAAAATTGTCTTGTACTTGCTCACGCGTACCGATTCGCCTACTTTGAATTTTGCTGAACCTGCGATCTTTATCGCGCTGTATACTGTATCCAAGAGTCTTTTGGCGATCGCAGGAGTTACGTCAACGGGTCGCATGCCGATAGTGCGATGCTTGCGCGTTGTAATCTGACACGAGACGCGGTAGCGCGTCGACCCACTTGTAAGTGCCGTTGAGCGTAAACATCTTCCACATATCGTTCTTAAGTGTGCGATTGAATCGCTCGACGATCGATGCCTTCAACATCGTATACGTGGAATAATGATTAACGTTGTGTTTTTTCAAGAGTTTTTGCACATCGGCATTGTAAAATTTCTTTCCCATATCCGTTTGCAAGTTTCTCGGGCATCTTCCGCTCTCTCGAATTATCTTAGCGATAGCGTTAGCCGTCTCGCTTCCGACCTTGCTCTTGAGCGGTACGGCCCAAGCGTACTTACTCAACGCATCGATGAGTATGTAGTGATGACGGTGAGTATGTAGTGATGACCTCTGTTGAAACTCGAGTACGGACGCATCTCGACGATGTCAGCCTGCCACAGATCGTCGTATCCCCGAATTATGACACGTCTTCGCGGAAAATTTCTCCTCGCCGGAGCGTGCAATTCTTCAACGAGTCGTCGCCTCTCGGAGCTAACATTTTTTTCACGTCCATCGGATCACATGTTTTGACGATGTTTAATAGTAAATAAGATATACAATTTAAAATTGTTTTTTTCCTCACTGACGTTAATCGACTGGCTCGTTTCGTCGATACGCGATAAATTTATATATAATTTATATATAATAATGCGGTTTCGTGAAGTTCCTCGATGATCGACAGCATCTCGTTATCGTGAGCGTTGTTATCAGCTCGGTGCGAAGCGTCGAGCAATCGGAGTCGATCCACCAGTTCGTTGGGATCGTCCCAATGCACGTAATCGATCTTGTTGTCGTTTAACTTCATGGCGGTTGGTATATTGTTCACGCCTGCACCCTTTTTACGCCCGCTACTTCCGTACGTAGATACGAGCGGAGCGATGATGTTAATATACTTGGATCCTCTATTGCCCTTGATGGGATTATGGGCGCTGTGACCACGTCTATGAGCATTTGTTGTTAACAATATATTTTTATATGTTTGTTTGTCATCCTCGGTAAAAACCGCGTCATCGGGAAGTCTGTTGAAGATCAATTCGTACAATCCTGGTGTACCATTGTATCTCACATTGTCTATGATTATGGAGTCATTTTTGTCAACGTCAAATTTCTTGTCACCAAGCATCGCACCACTGTTTTTATTGAAATAAACACCGTATACGCGATCAAATGTATCGTTTTTTCCATTATCATCGAGGAGAGGGCTTACGTACTTTTGCCCTAATGGTCCCAGATGATTATGCAACGCCTCTCGACCTTGTTGCGTTTGCAGACTCTGTTTGATGGTTGTTTCGAATAACGGTTCACTGACGTCTTTTGTTTCGAAAACATCTTCCTTTGCAGGAACAGCGGTGGTTCTTTCGGTGGGTCTTTCGATGGTTGTATCGGTGTAGACTCAAACACGAGTGAATCTGACGCGGCTTTCAATTCTTTCATTGTACGTCGTTTTTTAGACTACGGCGTTAATTTCAACCATCCAACATCCGTTCAATATGAATCCTTGTCAGTAGTAGTAATATATCGTTATCGTTGTCGTCATCGCTGTCTTCACGTTTTTGTTTTTTCTTAATACCGAGATCCTTTGCTTCTTTTTCAATCGATTGAGATTCCTCGGTTTTTTCAACAATCTGTTTTAGAGGTTCGACGATGGGCTTGAAGCGTTTTTCCAACGCTGTATCTTCAGCTATTTTACCAATTTTTAAAGCGCGATATTTTTTGCGAATCGAATCGTTCGTTTTCGCAATCTGTTTCGCTATTTTCTCGCGATCTTTGGTGTTATCCATATTGCCTGCTTGACGTATCGACATCGATTAACCACGTTACCGCGAACGTATTAAATTCCTTTCTGTATCGCCCATTGATAAGGGGACTGTCCTTATCTATCACTAGAAATCCATACTCGCGCTGCCAACAATCGTGGCATAACGCACAGAATTCATCGTATAACGGTATTCACGTCGGTATTCACGTGATCATTGTAAACATGTTTCAAATTGGTACCATCCTGTTTGAACAGAATCAGCAGGTTCGCATTATCGCGTATCAGATGTTTAGGTATCCTCGCGTACGTCTGACAGAGATAGAAGCAATCGACATTCGAGTGGCGGCCCATCGAAAAGTATTCTCTCACAGCATCTTGCTTATCGCACGCAACATCGTCGAAGACGAAGATCGAATTGGGACGTGCCTCGCTCGGTGGAATGACGTCACTGTTGTTGGAGAACGTAAAGTAGCCGATTTCTTCTATCGATGTTAGTAAATTTTCCAAGTATCGATATTTCGGTTGTTGCAGCGATTTCGAGTATATGTACACGTTCTCGAAACGTACACCGTGCGGAGCAAGCAAGCTCTCGAGCAAGCTTATGAGAACGTTGGTTTTACCACAATTCGACGGCCCGCAAATGATGGCGCGTATAGTACTCGGTAACATTTCACCGTGCTTGCGCTCCGTCGCGATGTCTCCCATCATTCGCGCTCTCTCGTCACAGTATACCTTATACCTTCGACAAGATAATCGAGAAGCTCATCCTCTGCGATTAACACGCGATTAGCAAGGATCACCTTCTCGTAATAGTAGTCACAAAATTGTTCTTCTGCCCTTCACATGCGGGCCTCAAATTGTTTCCTAAGTGATAGCTTTCCAGGGCGCAAATCGAACATTTGCCTCATTTTTTCCAGGAGGTCGTCGATGCTTAGAGTTAAATATTCTACCCTCGAATAAAGTCAGATGAGCCAGGTGTGTTCTCGAATAAAACTCGTTCTTTCAATCTTGAGCTTATCAAAATTCTAATAGAATTTCATCCAGTTGATACGTGTCTTTCAAAAGCTCGAGCTGGTGCTTCCATCTCCAGAAAGTATTATCTGTCGCGTCGAATTCAGGCAACAGATCCCTGAGATTTCGAACACCCCGCCGTTGACGCAATGTTACTCGTTACCGATGCACTACGAGTCATCTCGCGTTCTCTGCGCAACAGTTGCTGCTCTCTTTCCAATAACTCTCTCTCTCTCTCTCTCTCTCTCTCTCTCTCTCTCTCTGCGAATTAACATTAAGGGGATCCTAAAGCGAAGGACAAACTCCGACGGCCGTCCGTTAATGCCATTTGTAAGAAAGTTACTAAGAAGTCCCTAGGACAACCAGTGGATGGCGCCATGAGTGCTGTTCAGTGACCAAAAAGAGCGCCTCGATCGAACACGACACGAGTGAGTGATAATAGGAAAGGACCAATCAGACAAGGGCTGATGCAATCTTTGTTAACATTGAAATCACCGAACGTGCTCCGATGCGCGGAGCAGCGAGCGACGAGGACTCACTCCCTAGTCGGCGAATGATACGGACGTGTCATCCGCGAGAGTTCAAGTCGTATAGTCGAAACCATTGTAGTGAATATAGTCGAGATATCGTTACAGGCGATATTTGTTAAATCGTTGTATTACGGGTAGACTCAGTGAAAATATAGTTATACCGCATTATATTAAAGTTGTTGTTAAAAGTTACTGTACCTGCTCCAACACGTGCTGGTCACCTCTCTCAGTGCGTGTTTTAAACCATAGACAATAATTATAAAAACGGACATTAATTCCTGACAAAACGGACTTTATTTAAATTCAAAAAGTCACAAGAATCTTATACATCTAAACGGAATTAAAGAAATGTCGGTAACGATCGACAATTTAAAAAGTCGATATTATCGACAATTTAAAAAGTCTATATTATCGACATGACTAATTCCGTTTATTCATATTAATTTTTACCTTATCATTTTACTAAATAAATGAAAACACATGTATATATTGTATACATGTATTGTTAATGCAGTAGTCATTCTTCACGACGTTCGCTATGTTCAATATCCTTATAGGCCAGGATACGAAGGACACTACATGTATTTTTCTCAAAGAGAACATCTATATATTGCACATACGTAGTGAAACGACTCTTTGCCATAGAAAGACATTAGAACTATTTGTACTATTGACTGTTGTCTACGATATCTAGTACAAACATATAATTTTATTAGATTTTGCGATAACATTGCATATTCTTTCTTCCACTACACACACACACACACACACACACACACACACACACACACACACACACACACACACACACACACACACACACACACACACATCTTTTAAAATACATATATAAATCTAATATGTAATGTATATATGCGTGCGTGCGTGCGTGCGTGCGTGCGTGCGTGCGTGCGTGCGTGCGTGCGTGCGTGCGTGCGTGCGTGCGTGCGTGCGTGCGTGCGTGCGTGCGTGCGTGCGTGCGTGCGTGCGTGCGTGCGTGCGTGCGTGCGTGCGTGCGTGCGTGCGTGCGTGCGTGCGTGCGTGCGTGCGTGCGTGCGTGCGTGCGTGCGTGCGTGCGTGCGCGTGCGTGCGTGCGTGCGTGCGTGCGTGCGTGCGTGCGTGCGTGCGTGCGTGCGTGCGTGCGTGCGTGCGTGCGTGCGTGCGTGCGTGCGTGCGTGCGCGTGCGTGCGTGCGTGCGTGCGTGCGTGCGTGCGTGCGTGCGTGCGTGCGTGCGTGCGTGCGTGCGTGCGTGCGTGCGTGCGTGCGTGCGCGTGCGTGCGTGCGTGCGTGCGTGCGTGCGTGCGTGCGTGCGTGCGCGTGCGTGCGTGCGTGCGTGCGTGCGTGCGTGCGCGTGCGTGCGTGCGTGCGTGCGTGCGTGCGTGCGTGCGTGCGTGTGCGTGCGTGCGTGCGTGCGTGCGTGCGTGCGTGCGTGCGTGCGTGCGTGCGTGCGTGTGCGTGCGCGTGCGTGCGTGCGTGCGTGCGTGCGTGCGTGCGTGCGCGTGCGTGCGTGCGTGCGTGCGTGCGTGCGTGCGTGCGTGCGTGCGTGCGTGCGTGCGTGCGTGCGTGCGTGCGTGCGCGTGCGTGCGCGTGCGTGCGTGCGCGTGCGTGCGTGCGCGTGCGTGCGTGCGTGCGTGCGTGCGTGCGTGCGTGCGTGCGTGCGTGCGTGCGTGCGTGCGTGCGTGCGTGCGTGCGTGCGTGCGTGCGTGCGTGCGTGCGTGCGTGCGTGCGTGCGTGCGTGCGTGCGCGTGCGTGCGTGCGTGCGTGCGTGCGTGCGCGTGCGTGCGTGCGTGCGTGCGTGCGTGCGTGCGTGCGTGCGTGCGTGCGTGCGTGCGTGCGCGTGCGTGCGTGCGTGCGTGCGTGCGTGCGTGCGCGTGCGTGCGTGCGTGCGTGCGTGCGTGCGTGCGTGCGTGCGTGCGTGCGTGCGTGCGTGCGTGCGTGCGTGCGTGCGTGCGTGCGTGCGTGCGTGCGTGCGTGCGTGCGTGCGTGCGTGCGTGCGTGCGTCCGCGCGTGTGGTGGAATATGCAATGTTATCGCAAAATCTAATAAAATTATATACATGCTTGTAAATATCGTAGACAATTAGTCAATAGCAATAGTACAAATAGTTCCATGTCTTCCTATAGCAAAGAGTCGCTTCATTACGTATGTGCAATATATATATATATATATATTTTTTTTTTCTTTAAGAAAAATACATGTAGTGTCGTTCGTATCCTAAGAATATTGGACATAAGGAACGTCGTGAAGAATGACTACTGCATTGACAATAAATGCGCGCACGCGCGCGCGCGCGTGTGTGTGTGTGTGTGTGTGTGTGTGTGTGTGTGTGTGTGTGTGTGTGTGTGTGTGTGTGTGTGTGTGTGTGTGTGTGTGTGTGTGTGTGTGTGTGTGTAGGTAGGTATCTCTCCAATTGTTTACAAATAATGCATTAGTAATAATCGATATTGTCCGGGCATACATTTTTGTCAGTAACATCAAACAGACGCTTCTGATTATAATTTTTATCAGTACCATCCAAATAAACGCTTCTGATTTTTATTATTCGAATCATACTGTAATATGAAATATAGAATGGACTTCTTTATTTTCATGAAAATGCAATTGATATTTTTTTTCTTGTCTTTCTGATTATTTACAAATTATTTATTTGTAATAACCAGTACTGCCAGAACTGACGCTTTTGGCATTCGTTTTGCAAGTACCGTCAGACGTTTTTGATTATAATTTTTATCAGTACCGTCCAAATAGACGCTTCTGACATTGACATTGACGAAACACTTTTCACCATGGCACTAATTATAAGAATATAATTGTGAATAAAATAGTTATGAAAAGAGCGCTTTCTTCCGAGCACGTAACTTCGTGTCACGCTCTGTCTCGATTCTAATTATTTTGACCATATCGCGGCGGGTTCACGTGCGCGAGGCACGCACACAAAAGACGAGACATGTGCACATGTGCACTCGGCGTTTAGCAATGTTGGGTTGGCTGAAGAGAATAGAAATAACATCCTACTCTCTTGTACCAAAGCGCCATGAGTAGAGAATAGGAATATCGTTGTACTCTCTCGCGCTCGCGACGCGTATGAGAAGGAAATAGAAATATTATCGTACTCTTTCGCAGTATGCACCGTGATGGTCCAGCGTCTTCTGATTATCGTTCATTATTGCTAACGTAGTATAGCGAAAGAATTAAAAAGAATAAACAGATATTAACAATGCATGAAGAGAAACGAAAATCGTTATATATAATTGTATATAATTTTATGTATAAAAATTATAATTGTGTAATAAATAAGAATGTCTATGAAATTATTTTCTCAGTATAAATATATAATATATGTTTCGAAAATCTTCAAGAAATTCACAGTTTTGAGTAATTACTTACAAATTCGACAAGACATTTATTGATAAATGAATTTATCGATAAATGAAATAATCAAATTATATTATTTCTTCTTTCTCTCTCTCCTTTTTGTTTGATATAAGCAAAAATATGCGCAACTTGTTAAATTTATAATTAATTATCTGAAATATAAATTTTCCATTTCTAAGAGTCAGAATATATACAATAAGATTGTAATAAGAAAATAATTTCGTACTTATTCTCACTCATTTATTAGATTCTTCAGTTATTATAATTTTATAAAATTATATAATAGGTCATTATGAGTATGACAAGTAAAACATATAACAATTTTTGAATTTTTTCATACATTATTTTCATATCTGCTTACTCTTTTTAATTCATACTATATATATCAACAATAACGAGCGGTGATAAGGTAACGTCAGAGACGCTCGACGACCAGTGCATGAAGCACGAAAGAATACGATAATATTTCTATTTCCTTCTCATACGCGTCGAGAGCGCGAGAGAGTACAACGATATTCCTATTCTTTACTCACAGCGCATAGGTGCGAGAGAGTAGGATGATTTCTATTCTCTTCGGCCAACCAGACGTGCCGAGCGCCGAGTACCGGTCGTGGGGATTCGAAAGAATACATGTATATATGTATATTGTAATATATGTATATATATATATATATATATATATATATATATATATATGTGTGTATCATTGTATTGTTGACGTGTTATTCTAAATACGTTATTTGCGATAAATATCATCACATGCCTCGGTAGTCAAAAGGATAAGATGCCTGTCCGGTAAGCAGGAGATCCAGGTTCGATTCCTAGCTGAGGTGGTATTTTTTCGCAAAATAATTACGAGTTTTCACGACTGATTCGTGGTCGGGCCCCGTCGTGACGCACACCCTCCCTTCTTATTTGGGTCTACATGTACGTGCCTGGCTTGTGTGTGATGCGGTGTGTGTGTGTGTGTGTGTGTGTGTGTGTGTGTGTGTGTGTGTGTGTGTGTAGGAAAGGCGAGCGGTTGCGTTTAGATTAAATTAGATGTAGTTACGTTAAGTTAGGTTAAGGTTTAGATTAAGAAGATATGTAACCCCGAGGGGAATAGTAATAAAGTAATACAATAATAATAGTAATACAAAAAATAGTAATAAATAGTAATACAATACAATACATTTCATGACAAAATTATGAGACCACACATCATTTATTATAACTGCTTCTAATAATGTAATGATACTTTTGTACATTAACTTATATCTTTGTTGAAAATGATTTCAAAATGAACTGAAACATCCAAAAACAATTATAATTATGTGATTTGAATAAATCAATGGACATTTTGTTGTAAAATAAAATAAAAATTGATAAAATTTAGTAAATAAAAAGTAAGTAAAAAATCTAATTTTTGCGGTCAAGTCCAAGTGAGATGATGGAAAAGGACAGGATTGGTTCTCAAGTGATATTAGTCCAGAAAAAGGCGTTAAAGGATAGCTGTACAAGTCCACAAAGGAAAAAACTGAAGTAATTTAATTGAAAATAAGAACACAAAAAAAATTATATTTTTTATTCTAATTGCTGTTGAAGGAAATATTTACAGCTTCAAAGAGCAAACTAGAGAATTACTAGCTTTAAGGAAGCCGCCACAGCTTCGTATTAGTTTCGAAGAACGTTTCAGTATATCACCATCACCAGCACCAATTAATAATTTTCCGTAGAAATTTCGTCTCAATCACAAACTTCGTAAAACAACCTTAGATAACGGAGAATGATAAGCAATAGAACAACTTTTTTCGAATACGTAAAACCAATCATTGACGCAAACTATAAACAGAATAAATATCGAGAAGGAATAAATAAAATGAAATGTGTTGTAAAAAATATCTACGCAACGCAAAGACAAGCGCGCTTCTCTAATTTCTTACTTGCTAGATTCGTATTATCGATGGTCATATTAATTTTGATCAATGCTAAAGAATTGTCCTTGATTCTTCAACACATTTATACATATAAAATTTATTTTTACACGGCACAACAGTTTTAACAATCATTGGCCTTAAATATTATTTCATTATATAATCTCGAAACGTTACATTTTACCTTTATTATTTTATAAAATTACTATCGATTTTGAAATCTTGATTATACACAATAGAAAGTTATTTAATTAAATTATGATTTAATTTATTACCAATTTATTATCTTTTATAATTATACTTGGTGATTTTAATTTTATAAAAAGAGGATAAGAAGGAAAGGCGTGTGCCACAACGGGGCCCGAACCAGTCGTAAAAATTCGCAATTATTTTGCGAAAAATATCACCTCAATCAGGAATCGAACTTGGATCTTCTGCTTACCGGGCAGGCATCTTAACTTTTATCTTATTCACAGTTTCGCAAAAAAGTTGCTGTACATAAAATTTAAAGATTACACATAATAGAAAGTCGTTTAATTAAACTATAATTTAACATTATTCACAATTTTGTAAAAAAAGTTGCGGTACACAAAATTTAAAGAAAAGTGTTCGATAAATACAATTACAGATAGGCAAAATTATTTTTTTGCCATGATAAAATTATAAAATCATATAATATTTTTGATACTTTTTCATATATTATATTCTGTATTTATCGTTTTCTATTTATAATACGTAGAAGCGAACTTAACGAATAAGAAAAATAACAACAGAGAAAGTAATAGCTAATTTCTCGATAAGCAGGATCTTGGTTGCTAAATTTCTATATGAAATAAATTTAATTAATTATATTGGTAAAACTCCTCTTTAGGAGAGTCAGTTCCGATGATTTTGACCTTGACATATGTTGTCAAGGTCGTGATCCTAAGTGACTTACAAAAAATTTTAATCGTTGCTCGCCCTTCGTTAATAAGTTATCAACAAAAGAAGTTTGAACAATATAATAATTTATATTAATTATGCTGAAGGCATAATTTGCTAATGTATATTTAGATACAGTACATGCGTGGAAGAAGATGCTTCCTTTGTATCTCTACTGAAAAGTGTATGCGTGGAATCAGTATGTTCTTCTCCTATGGGGAGGGGGGGGGTTCCACTATCAAAAGATTTAACCGGGGACGGAATACTGGTTCCATGCATAAACTTCTCAGTGCGAAAACGAAATTCACGCTACAGACAGGCACGCACCGACACCGGGAGTCCCTGGCTTCGGAGAGGTAGCACCCTTCTCCGCGGTCTTGTCAGGACAGGAAGATTGGGAAGGAAGTCTCGATCGAGGCAGCATCCTGAGTTGTCTTGCTCGGAAACTGGTGATTTGTTCGATGAGTCGGCTTATATACTGCTCCGGCTCTTTATGAGTTTCCTCAGTGAGAGAAGCTTCCCACGGTGGAGATTACACGGATAGTGGCGTTCTAAGAGCGCCGGGCTGGTGGTCGGCCCCTGAATTAGTAATGGCTTATATATACTTATATATAATTATGTTTATTAAAGAGGCATGTACATACCAACATTTTTCTGTCGTAAATATCTGCAGTAGACATTTTCTTCTTAAAATCAGATTTGCTTGCGTAAATAAACTAACTAATTCAACTCGGGGAATATAAGACAAACTTTTTTAAAGTAATATAATATATAAGTAATATATTATATTACTTTAAAATGGTTCCACCTCACTCTCGCGGTTCGCGGGATAGCTGCAGTCGGGTTTGTCCGGGTGAGAGGGAGAGTTTAACAAAATAACGAAATGCGTGAATTTAATACACTTATTATATACACTTGTTTATTCTAAGCTTACTATAACTATTATGTACAGTTTCATGAGTTTATCTTTAACAGCACAGATTTTAATTCAGACTACTGATTGGTTCGGTTTTCGGTTATATACAATATTTACCACGTTCTGATTCCCAGAATCGGATTTTCTGGCAAGAGCCCGTGAATCTACATAATCCTACGTAAACGATCGCGTGTTCCGAGAATGGCTCTTCCAAGAATTTGGCATGCCGCGATGGTAGGTCACGCGGGGCGCGACGGCGCGCGGGGTGTCGGAGCGCGCGGTGTTTAGTCGCGTGGCCGAAATCCTCCATCAGTTGTTCGTCTGTCAGTCGTTTTGTCTTAATCTCTGGATGAATTTTGGTCTGGAATTCGAATTTAGAATTTTTACTGTGACTTCGGGGTTCAGGAAGCTCCCTCTTTCGAAACTAACAGTGATGGGGTTCGCATGCAAGGGCCTGCTTTTCAGCTAAGCTAAGAAGCTCCTTAGCTTGTGAAAAGTTTGCATGCTCTGGAGATAGGAGTAATCTCGCTAGATGCGCCTGGCAGCCTAGGAAGCGCCCTAGAATCGCTTTTTCGGATCAGGAGAAGAATACTGAGACTCGCACTAGAATGGTTTGCTGTCTCGCCAGTAATAGGCGAAGATCATCCCTCGGAGTCAGTTAATATATCCGAGTCGACCGTAAGTTGAGCAGGATCGGGTACGGATCGGCCGAACTCGGATTCTAGGGCTGAGATGATCTCGTCGGCGGATTTCCGTTCGCGAACGGGCTCGGCGTTTCTTCGAACGTGTTCGGTGGCGCGGTCTGTAGCTGGGCCAGCGGCGGTGGCCCGCGCGGTCTCGACCAATTCACGTGTTTCGCACGTGAAATTCGCTTTCTGTGAATTTCTCCTTGTCGCATCTGTTGATGTTGCGGCGGTAAATTTTCCGGCGGTGGGATCATGAAGGATCGTCGTGCCGGTACCCCGACAAATGTTCGGTCGGGGACGCTTTTACAATCTTTATGCCGATTTATTACTGATTACAAACGGAGGGGGAGGTGATTCAGACGCGTCGTTACAACTTATAATCTTCGCTATCTTCCACCAGCTAATCATAGCTAACTCGAGGAAGAAGACAGCGTTGAGTTGAGTTGTCATGACTTATGAAAATACTAGATGGATATGTGTATTATATTTTTTGGTCTTAGTGGAACTAACTCGAACTTGGATTAACGTAAGCATCCGCTGTTTTTCTGATACTCTGTTTAGTAACACGTTGGCTCCGGCTCCGTAGGGACCGACACTGATCTTTTCGGCCGGCATCGGTCCCTAGGAACTGACATTGCATCTTTCATTTAGGTGTCGGTCCGTGGCCGTGAACCGACATTGTCAAGTAAAATTATCAAGTAAAATTGATAATTCATAAAATATAAAAACGATATATTTACACTTTTTTTAATATAGTTTTTTAATATAGTTTATTAAAGCAGTCTAAATATAAATTTGATTTTTTATGTATCGCAAAACGTTACGACGTAAATTTACGTTACGACGTTTATTTATTTTTATGTTTATACTTCCTATATTAATGTATTGGCCAAATTTTAGAAAAAGATTGAAACAGAATAGTCACATTGAGCGTGTCATCTTTTGTATTAATATAATTAAAAGTATGTCATATTAAAAGATACAATAATACAATAAACATGAAATTTAAATGCAGATGCAATGTTAAACAAAATAGGATGTCTTAACTTCTAACATTTATAAATTAATGTTTTATTTATTTCTTCCATACAACTCATCAATCATTAGTTTGTGGCTCAGCTAGTATGATTCATCTCAGGATCAAGAAAGAGCAGTAAAGAAAGAAATTTAACAATTAAAAATAAAATTTTAATTTTTTTATAACACAAGATATATGTTTCCGCCACTTTCTATTGAATATATAGGCAAATATTTGTATAGGCATCTCATGCTAACAAACAGAGAAATTATAAAGGAGAAGTGAGACGGAATATCCATGCTCTAATTAATTACATACCTCATTCGCGCATGTGCAGTTTATTTTTAAAGGTAGGATTTCTGTACAGGTCAAATACAACACATCCCTCTTCAACAATAAGGTTAACATCTAAGAAGCTGATACTACCATCCTTCCCCATTTCCATAAACTGCAGCCTTTCGTGAAAAGAATTGAAAATTAATAAAATGTCGTCAAGATAATTAAAAGAGGCTAAAATGATATCATCTACATATCTCAAATAAAAGGGAAGGACAGCAGGGATATTCTTGATAGCAGCCTCCTCTATGTCTTGCAAAACCATGTCAGCAATAATCGGAGATAACGGTGAGCCCATTAGAGTGCCGAAAACTTGCTTATAAAATTTATCATTGAAAGTGAAGAAAGTGGAGTCCAGTTCTAAAGCAATTGTCTTAATAAACTCATTTTGCGGTATCGAGGTGCGACTTTTAATATAGTTCCATCGCTTGATAACGCTTTTCATCGCAAAGTCTATCATTCGTAAAAAGCAAAACTATATCCAACGATACCACCTTGTGATGAGAATTCAGCAACATGTCATCAAACTTGTTGACTAGATGGTAAATTAGATGGTATTGCCAACGTAGCTGAAGTGCCGAGGAATGCCATTCTCAATTATTTTATAAGAAGGAGGCTAACGAATGTAATGGACTATTGATAGAAGAAATGATGATATGAAGGGGATAGCCTTCTTTGTGTTAACTTAGCGCATCTTAGCGTTAACTTGCATCTCCGAAGACAGTTCTTAAAAAGTTACATACATTTCAATTTGACATCGGTATACCTACGAAGATTTACAAGTTCGAAATATGTCAGCCTTTTTCATAAATCGTCGTTTACATTTGATAGAACCAAACGTTACTTTATAAATAAATGCTTAAAAATTGAATTAGATAATGCTTACAATCACTTGAATTTGGTTAGATCAAAAGTTTTTTCACATTGTAAGAGAGTTTCCTGTGTTTTGCCGATTGAAGTTGAGTCATCTTTTTTCAACTATCAATTCCCGAAAGCCACAAACGATTTAAATTCATTTCTTGATGGTTGAAACAGGATAATTCAACTTCAATCGACAAAACACAGGAGATTTTCTTACAATGTGAAAAACTTTTGATCTAACCAAACTCAAGTGATTGTAAGTAAGATTGTAATCATCTAATTTTAATTTTTTCCATCTCCTTTTACAGTTCTTCCTCCTTCGCTTTCTCCTTTTCTCTTTCTCCCCCTCTTCTTTCCTCTATGCTGTATGGTTAGCTTACACGTTTTTCGGTTAACATTAAGAAATACGAGCTTGTACAGACAGGTCGACGTTCTGCCTTTGGTAATTAATTTATTCTGTTTTAGATTTTACGATTTCGATAATTTTACATTTTGACTTTACCATTTTCTTAATTTATTCTTTTTTTAATAACTTCATTGGTTTGTTATTTAACGTATTTAATATTTGTTTTCTTTCTATATTTTTATTCACATAAGATACAAAATTCGACGTTTTTATTTTCGGACTTTTGTTGTGAATTTTCTTTAACTGATTTTTAATACTTTTAACGGATTTTTATGACTCGGTATTTTTTAGTTTTTATTATAATTTAGGCACAATCAAGATCATCCATGGCAGTCTGACCTAGTCTTTTTCTCTTTTTTATTTTTTCACTCTGTCATTTTTAATGCAAGTGACTCGAGACAAAGTTTGTTAACTTATTACGGAATTCGATGTAAGTATAATATTAATTTTTTTTTTATGTATGTCACACGAATTTTATTTAAGATTATTGTACATCTCTTTGTGACAGATTTATTGAGGATGACTTGATATAGATCGAAACGTTTAATTGTCGAAATGTTTAATTGGTTTTGAATAAAAAATGAGAACTTCAAGCAAGAAGATTCAGCTAGGCCTTTACATACCCTTCATCTTTATGAATTTTAAAATATTTATTATAATAGTATTGTATATTAACTCTGAATTACTTAGTTATTAGAATATAATTAATTTCTTTGTTAAAACTATTGTTTGAAAAAATATTAATATTTGTTCTAAAAAAAAAATAAAAGAACTATGTTTGAGAATTAACTAAATTGTTATAAAATGCTGAGACTGTGAGTGATGTCCTGATAAACGATGTCGCGAGTCGTATAATCTATATCACAGTGGTCACTGAAAAAAATAGTCTTGAGTGTCTCTATAAGAGTTTACACACGTTACACGCGGAACGCTTATCGAGCCGACACAAGAGACAGTCTGAGCTGATCTATGTATCAGTGAGCTTGGAGAGATTGAATTAATGCTCTCTAAGTGAACTGATCCAAAAGGAGAGACGAGATCACGGATATCGGCCACGTGAACACCACATAGTGAGCACGAGTGTGGCCTGATAATGTATCTTTCCAATGTCCGGCAGCACACCTGATCACGTCACCTTCTAAATCTTGAAGAGCAGAGCAGGGGTCGATCATGTAACTTTTCCCCTAGGAAACGTGAAAAGTGAAAAGTTTCACATGAATTTACGATCATGTACGATTTTACGGGATCATGTAACTCTCTCAAATGTGAAAATGTGAAATTTTTCATGTGAACTTTTTCGCCATGTACCTTAGTGACGGAAAGGGGGAAATCTAGGGAATTAATAAATATGCTTCGGAATTAGAGAAGATTAGGGCTGCGTTAGGATTAAGTGTACGTAATACATATACAATTATTAAAAGATGTATATAATACCAATAAAATACCGTACCAATAAAATCATTTTCATTAGCTATAAAACCTATGAAACTATGTTTCATGATTTCACTTTCCACGCATCCAAGCTACATACATAATCGCTGTAAAAAGTTTTACATGAAATGTCAAGGTATGAAAAATGAAAAATAAAAAGTGAAAAATGAAAAGTGAAAAATTTCACGTAAAGTTACATGATTGATCCCCAGAGCTGTCCCTTTTGTGAATTTATCACTGCACGAGTCACAATAGCCAAGCACTACCTCGAACGATATGTGATGGGTATGATAGCCAAAACACAAAAGATCTAGTGAGAGCGCGCAATAGAGATGAAGGCCGCGAGCGCTCCCAGGCAATTGCGGATCATGCATAATGCATGCGTCTGTGAAATGCTGCCATCTAAAAAAGAGATACCTGCGCGCAACTTTCAATGAGGATATAAACTCATTCTCGAACAAATTACAATTATTAAAAACTATAATTTTTGTAGTTAATATCTAAATATTATTAAAAATACTAGAAATAATTTGTTTTAATATAAGAGACACCTTTTAAATTAAAAAATAAACGTTGATCAACAGCGGATTTTTATATTTACATATTTGTACAAAATATATTATAATACAAATTATAGTACAAATATGTCAAAATAATTTTAGGGAAATATATAAAAGCTTACAAAATAGATTGATAATAATGTCGCCAATTCGGCAACTTAAGATTCAACATATTGCTAGTTTTGCTACAAGTTCGAGAAAGAAAACAGAACAGATCGTATATCAACAGATAGATCATGGTAGTGTCTCAGATGTCAAGTCAACCGAGAAACTACCGTGTGACTTTACGCGAGTCGACAAGATGTGAGCATCCGAAATTATCGGATCTCAATAACGGCTAAACCGATCAAGTTCTAAGTTGACTTGATCGATAGCTTGAGTTCGACTTGTATAATAAAAATATTTTTATTTTTCTGCTACGTGCCCTACGAGCGAAGATATTGCTACACAAAGTCCGATTTGTAAATTTTTATTTTAAAAAACGTCATCATTATCATTATTATCGTCGTCGCCCGGTATTCCGGTTATAATTTCTGTCACGGAGGCGCTACTAAGCCCAAGTAGATCCAATGTATACTGTTCATCAATGATTCGCTCGATTAGATCCTACAGTGGCTCTGACTTATCGGCTTGATTTATCCGCAAGATCCTACTCAGATAACCAAGCGTGCGACTTCCGCAAAATATCGGTATCGTACTGTTACTGTATTGACATACGATGGCGGGGTACGGCGGGGTACCTATACAGTAGTAGTACAAAAAGTATACAGATATTACCGTACAGCGTATATTACAGTACAGTGTATCGTCATAGTAGTGCATATTGTTCGGTACATATTGCATACTTAGGAACTGTATTGTACCAATACGACATACGCCTAAACATCGTACATGAAACACCGATAAAATTATTAAATTTGATTATATTTTTAACTTTTCTGAATGTATTTTGTTTGTAAATTTGCTTCTGCTTTATTGTGAGTTATTTGTATATATGTTTATGACAAATTATTTTTAATTAAATTAGTTTTTTTGATAGATATAATTAATATATTATAATTTTATTTTAGTCATGCGATGTCAGCTGATCATTTTTTGTATAATAGGTATTTTTTGTAATAATTAAATAATAGAAATGTTGTGATTTACAAATATATCAATGTTACGTTTACATATTAATAAATTTCTTAATTATATTTGCAAAATATGTTTATTTTATAATTGTAATATGCATGCGTATCCATTACGCGTAATTCGACGCGCTCTCTTATAGGGGCCCCGAGTACATCTTTGCGCACGGACAGTACAATTATAAAATAAATTTATTTGCAATTAAGAAATTTATTAATTTGTAAACGTAAAAATTAATATATTTATTAGGTATACAAAAAAGTTCTGAGCTTTAGATTTCATACAACCGAAATAACAATTTAAATTTTATATATCTTCCCGCCCTTTTGCGATTTTAAAGCGTTGACATTTGGCCTTTTAAAATGCTATACGGTTTGGCGTTTGATACACATAACCTCAAAAATCAGTAGTGTTCACGATGGCAATAACAAAAGAGCATATTCGATTTTCCATCCACTTCGCGTTTCATCTGAAGAAAAATGCTGCTGAAGCCACTGCAATGATTTGTGCTGCATATGGAGAAAACGCTGTAAGTCATACTACATATAAAAGATGGTATCAAAAATTTCGCCAAGGAGATTTCAGTCTTGAAGATGAACCGTGTGCTGGACGCCCTCAAAAGATTGAAACGGACGAATTGCAAGCACTGCTGGATATAAACTCTGCGCAAACTGGAAAAGAGCTTGCAGAACAGCTTGGCGTTACGCAGCAAACTATTTCCGTACGTTTACATACGATAGGAAAGGTTCAGAAGAAAGGCAGATGGGTTCCGTATGAATTGTCCGAAGACAACAAAAATCGTCGGCGTGACACTGCACTTACTTTGCTTTCAAAGTTCCGGAAAAAAGATTTTCTGCACAAAATCATTACAGGCGATGAAAAGTGGATTCTTTATGATAACCCTAAACGTAGAAAATCATGGGTTGACCCTGGTCAATCTTCGACATCGACGCCAAAGCCCAATATCCATGCTAAGAAGGTTTTGCTCTGTATCTGGTGGGATTGGAAAGGTGTGTTGTATTACGAGTTGTTACAACCGGGTGAAACACTCACGGCAGACCGTTACCAACAACAATTGACCAATTTGAGCGATGCATTAGAAGAAAAGAGGCCATTTACTGGCCAAGGACGTCGTAAAGTGATCTTGCTTCATGACAATGCTCGATCACATGTTGCGAAAGCGACTCAGGATCATATCTTTGCGTTAGGCTGAGAACTTCTCCCGCACACGGCGTATAGCCCAGACATGGCGCCTTCCGATTACTACCTATTCCGGTCGCTGCAGCATCATTTGGCTGATACACATTTCGTGAGATTTGAAGAGATACGAAAATGCATTGATGACTTTATCGCTTCGAAGCCGGTGAGCTTATCGTCAAGGAATTCGCAAGCTACCCGAAAGATGGCAAAAGGTCGTTGATGCAAACGGGGAATATTTCGCTGATTAATATTTTTTTGTTTGTTTTTGAATAAAGATTGAATTTTACAAAAAAAAGCTCAGAACTTTTTTGCATCTAATATAATAAGGAAAATAATAAGAATCGTGTATAATATGTATATAATGACAGAAGATTAATACATGAGGGTTAAGGAAGGGAGTATTCCTGATGTTCCCCGGGAAGTGAAATGATTAGTTCGATAGGATGGGATTCTTCGTCTTCTAAATCCTCAAAAAGAGGTTCGCCATCTCGAAATAAGGGACCTGGGGATAGGGCGTAGAAGTCGATGAGGTATTTTGCATCGGATGGATGCACTGGAGAATAACTAGATGTTGTTGGTTGATATTGATGTTGTATAGGGATGGATGGAGGAACGGAGTTAGATGAAGATGCTGAAGGCTAGTTTAGAGAAGATTCAGAAACAGTAATAATTAATGTTGATGATTCGATCTGTTCTTTCGATATCTGTTTAAACTTCTTGGTTCGGCCCTGAGTTTTCTGTCGATTTCAACCGCCAGAACGACGACGATGAGATCGTTTTTTAGTGTCGCGTTATCGAACTTTAGAAACTGGAACTTCCGTTTGATTCACTAGGAGGAAAAGGATTGATCAATGAAGAGAGGTATGAATACGTATGAGAGAGAGAGAGAGAGAGAGAGAGAGAGAGAGAGAGAGAGAGAGAGAGAGAGAGGAAAGAACACCCGGATCTTTGGATAGCTCAGACCATTTCAGATAAGAAAGGAGGGTGTGCGTCACGGCGGGGCCCGACCACGAACCAGTCGTGAAAACTCGTAATTATTTTGTCAAAAAATACCACCTCAGCCAGGAATCGAACCTGGATCTCCTGCTTACCGGGCAGACATCTTATCCTTTCGACTACTGAGACATATGATGATATTTATCGCAATAACGTGTTTAGAACAACACGTCAACAATACAATGATACACATATACATATATTACAATATACATATATATATGTATATTTTCTCGAATCCCCACGACCGGTACTCCAGACAGATGTTGGTCTCTCACTCGATGGATGCAGATCGGACTGCAGTGGCGACACCTTCCAACGCTATTGGCAAATATATAAATAATCCTCCTGGAGCACGACAGATTGCATCAAGCATGTTCAGAGAAAGAGAGAAAGGAAAGGGAAGAATAACGGCAGCTTCACATAGCCCAGATCAGTTCAAAGAGAGAGAAAGAAAAGGAAAGAACAACGGAAGCTTCGCATAGCTCAGACCAGTTCAAAGAGAGAGAAAGAAAAGGGAAGAACAACGGGAGCTTTGCATAGCTCAGACCAGTTCAAAGAGAGAAAAAGAAAAGGGAAGAACAATGGAAGTTTCGCATAGCTTAGACAAGTTCAGAGAGAGAAAGAAAAGAAAGGGAAGAACAACAGCATAGCTCAGATCAATTCAATGAGAGAGAAAGAAAAGAGAAGAAGAACAAAATTAGAGTGTCATGGAGCAGAGAAAAAAATAAAAATCTGAAATTTATAATTGATTGATAATTAATGAATGTACAACTCACTGTTGAGCTGGGGTGGTTATCTCGAAAGAATGAGTCTTGACTTTTCTTCAGAAAATAGGAATTTTCATGCATTGAGTCGAAAGGTTCAAATGGTTAGTTGAATGGATGGAAGTGACACTAATGACAAATTACTTAATAATGCTGCCGCAGTTCGGAAGCAACCCTATTTATATGGGATGATCAGAGTCTGAATCTTGGTTGAGGAGCAAGAGCGATGGCAGAAACTCTGAGATGTGTGTGGGTGTGTGTATGTGTGGGGGGGGGATAGGATGTTTACATTAGATATCTCTTTCGCCTTTGCTTGGCACGTGCCAAGGTGACAGTATTCGGACTTGCGACGGCTCTAACTCGGGACTAATAATAATAATAATAATTCTTTGCATATTCTATTTAAGATCCTTTTAAATTTCTTTTAAAATTAAGTATCATTATAATAGTCAGAGCGGTTGCAAATCTTTCTCTTGTTTCTTGAAATTCAATATAATTCTGTATCTTATCAATGGAAGAAGAAATCAATATTCTTATATAAAGAAATTATATTATTCGGTTTTTGGAAAGAAAAGAATCGTGGAGTCCACTGGACGTAACAAGAGATTAAGAATTCAAGGAACATTTACGATTAACTCGATGTACTGTTTCGATATTAATTGAAGAATTAGAATTATCAGAATATATTCCTTCACATTGTTTTGATGTAAGGCCAATATCAGCAAAACTAAGTTTTTTACTTTTTTTATGGTATATTACAACACAGAACCACTACAAATTTTATCTGACAGATTTAATGTTTCAATCTCTTCTATTTTTCGGATTCTTCGACGGGTTGTAGCTTGGCTTTTAACAAAACTAGATGGTTATTAAATGGCCAGAAGAAAATCAAATTACGATTACATGCGAAAAATTTAGCATAAAACGAGGAATTCATAATGTTTTAGGCATAGATAGTACTCATATTCAAATTATAAAACTTACTTCTAACGAAGTAGCACGGAATTATTGTAATAAAAAAAAATTTTTTTCTATTAATTTACAAGCTGTTGTAGATGCAGATATGCGTTTTACTAATATATATTGCGGTGAACCCGGTTCTCTGCATGATGCACGCGTATTTAGAAGATCACTTTTATATGAAATAGCTATTGAAAATAAAAGTATATTATCAAAAAATAAAAGTATACTTTCCTAATCAGACATTTTTGTTAGATGATTTGGCATATCCGTGCTTATCATGGCTTGTTCTACCTTTTCGAAATAATAGAAATCTGACACCTCAACAAATATAATTCAATTTTATACATTCATCGACACGGATAATTACTGAAAAAGCATTTGGACAATTGAAAGGACGCTTTTGACGTATAAAATTTTTTACAGAATATTGTGATATGACTCTCATTACTAATAGTGATTGTACTACATACCCAATCAGCAAAATATTAGCAGAATGTCGGCAAACTGGCAACAGATTTAAGGGGATCCTAAAGTGACGGGAATTACCGACACATTACAGTGCACCAAAGAACTTTTTATTAGCTTGACAGATTGCAAAATTCTTTCAGGCAATTAAAATACACACAAAAAGAATATGCGGGATAATCGATTTAACAAGTAAATAAGAAAAAAAATTAAAAACTTCATGTAATTTTAGCTCGTACAGCTGTTACATCAGATTTTCATTTCCTTAATACAAAAATTCTACAGCTCATATATACAAAATGAGTACGTTTCGCACTTCGGACTAGATGAATAAACAATATTATATTTTTGGATTTATGATTGAAAGCTTAGAAAAAAAGTTTGAGACTTGAACAGATTGTGTATGATTTTACGCTGTTATGATTTTATACACACACACACACACACACACACACACACACACACACACACACACACACACACACACACATATATATATATATATATATATGCTTAGCGCAGATATAAAATAATAAGTAGAGCAGTAATTGTAGTTGACAGAACAATACTGCTTCTACCATAAAATCACGGCATTGCAATCTGATTCTGAGGAAAGACAAGGATGAGTACACGAAAAGAAAGACAGACGATGTCGTCGAAATGAGAAATAATTATTCGTTTACTGTTGATGCTTAGAACTTTTTTGTTAGGCTTTGGATTATAATTTTATAAGCTTAGTATTGTTCTTTAAAGTAATCCGAAGTGCAGAACTATATCATTTTGTACATGCAAAGCTGCAAAACTTTTATATTCGTCGAAATAAGACATCGTGTTTCTCCTTTTCATAACGTGTAAGGCATGAAAGAATGGACAAATCAGAATTCTTCATTCTCATTCCGTCGAAGTGAGAAATGATTATACGCTTACTGTTGATGCTTAGATCTTTTTTGTTAGGCTTTGGATTGTAATTTTATAAGCTCAGTATTATTCTTTAAAGTAATCCGAAGTGCGGAATATATCATTTTGTACCTGCAAAGCTGCAAAACTTTTATATTCGTCGAAATAAGATAATCGTGTTTCTGCCTTGCATAACGTATAAGGCAAATGTACAAATAACTTAGAAAAGAAATTTTCGCAAATATATCTGTCGTACGTTTTGTTAATTATTTCAATCATGTATACAATAGAAATATCAGAATTGAAACGGTGATCGACGAAGTTTTATGTTGGTAGAGTGGCAACGTATGAGACTTCGTCGTGCGAAAAGCTCGATCCCCAGCCACTCTCCGCTAAGAGATTATGCTATCCCTTCATACTTCCTTTTTTTTTTCTTACAACATAAAATATACGATTGATGTCTAAAAAATTTAATTAAAATAAAAAATTTTTAATAACATTTTATTTGCAAAATAAAAACGTTATGGCGCTATATATTTGTGAATTTTTATCATGGTGCGAGTGTATCTTTAAAAATACAATTTATATATCATTGGACATAATATAATATATTTGTACATTATTTATATATATAAATATTATAAATATATTGTACATATTTGTAATGTCCAATGATATATAAATTGTTCATATTTTTAAAGATACACCCGCACCATGATAAAAATTCACAAATATACAGCGCCATAACGTTTTTATTTTGCAAATAAAATGTTATTAAAAATTTTTTATTCTTAAATTTGTCTTAATTAAATTTGTCAGACATTAGTCGTATATTTATGTTGTAAGAAAGATAAAAAAAAGAAGATATGAGCAAATAGCATATCTCCTAATGGAAAGTGGCTGGGGATCAAACTCCAGCTTTTCACATAGAAAGTCTCATACATTGCACTCTACCAACGTAAAACTTCGTTGGTCATCGTTTCGATTCTGATATTTTTATTACAGTATACATGATTGAAATAGTTAACAAAACGTGCAATAGACATATTTGCGAAAAGGACTGTACTTTATTGTATTATTACACACACAATTTATTACATAATTTATTCTCTTTTTTACTGTCGCACATCAAATTTATTTCCGATAAATTTATTTCTCGAAGTCGGTATAATATAGGACTGATGCGAGGCATACACACACACACACACACACACACACACACACACACACACACACACACGCACGCACGCACGCACGCACGCACACACACACACACACACACACACACACACACACACACACACACACACACACACACACACACACACACACACACGCACACGCACACGCACACGCGCACGCGCGCGCGCGCGCGCACGCACACACACAGAGTAATAAGCCAGGAACTATTTTCTTTAATAAATTGTATCGCGTATCAATACTTTCACAGTCTTTCACTAACTTGATCTCACTTGATACTCACACACTTGATCGATGAAAGAAGAATGACTTATTTACGAATGAATTTATTAGTTTGTTATTATCAATCACTATCGATTAATTATTCGGTGATTAAAAATGACTTGAAAGAAAGAAATACACATTACATGTAATCACAGTAATCTATCAGAAGTTCTCTTTTATAAATTGTCAACATGTTCACGGATTTACTCACGCATTTGATCGATAAAATCATTTATGAACAAATCTATCGGGTCACTACTATTAATCACCACTGGTTAATTATCCCGCCAATTGAAAATTATTACAAAACCTTCTCTCCCCTCTCTTCCTTTCCACTATACCATTCTATCTTCCTCTTCTCCTTTTCCCCCCTCCTAAAACTTCCTCCTGCCAGTTTTCCTCTCCTCCCCACCTCCCACACTCCTCCCAAACATGCTCCCACGTCTCCTCTTTCACGCCGTACACCTTACACACCTTGTCCTCCTCCTTTCTCCAATAAATTTCCTCCCTCACTCCTTCTCCCAGCCTACTTTGCTATCTTCGTCCACCAATTTTCCGCCCACCCCTTTTTTAAGTATCCCTGTATGCCGCTTCCCTTAACCCTCCCGTACCATTTATTATACTTAGAGGCCCCGCCATCTCTCCTCCCTTTGCAGCATCCTATCCCTCTCCTCCAATTTACTAAAATCTAACAACCCCTCCATCCTCGCTCCCTCCACTTCGTCCAACTCCATCCCTCTTTCCTGAAAAAATTCCCTTCTCTCCCTTTCTCATTCTGTCAGATTCGCCCCTTTTACTGCCCTTTCTCTCATTTCCTTCCAACATTTTCTTGCCACCTCGCTTCCCTTCTCTTCCGCCAATCTCTCCTCAAATCTCCATGCCCTCCTTTCTGTCCTTACTCTTAATTTATCCCTTCGCAACTCTTCTCTTATCATACCCCGGCGTCTTCCACCCCATCCCCAATAATCATCTCAAAAACCTCTCCTGCAGCCTTTCTATCTCTTCCCTCTCTCTCCAACCTCAAAATCTCCACCCCATATGATACTGTCCACACCAGCGCATCAAACAGCCACAGCCTTTTCCCCCAATCCCCTCCGAATCCCCATCTCCTCTTTTCTATCCCCCACACCTGTCCCACCACCGCAATCCCCTTTTTATCCTATCTTTTATTCTTGCCCTCTGTTTCTCTGGAACATGTACCCCAAATATCTAAAGGTCTTTACCTCCTCCACCGCCCTTCCCTCCCAATACCATCTTACTTTCTTTTTTCTCCCTCCTCTCTTCCTGAACCCCAAGATTTTCGATTTTCCCACATTCATTGTCAAGCCCTTTTTCCTTAAATACTCCTCCAACCTTGCCATCATTGGCCTTATCCCTTCCTCTTCCTCCGACAGTACCAGTAAATCATCCGCATAAGCTAACGTATACACCCTCTCTCTCATTAATCTTACCTCTCCCTATCCTCCCCTCTTCATATGCTCCTCCACATCCGCGATCAATAAATTAAATAATCCCGGACTCAGCGGGCATCCCTGCTTCACTCCTCTTGCCATCCAGAACGCGTCGCTCATCTCCCCTCCCACCCTCACCCTATTCCTTATCTCCCTGAAGATGTCCTCGTACTTTCTCACTAAACCCTTCCTTACCCGTCTCTTTCTCATCTCCCTACCCAATATCTCCCTATCCACAGAATCAAACGCGGCTTTCAGGTCTACGAAAAACGCCACCAATCCCTTTTTATCTTTATCGAATTGCCTGTTCACTAGGTAATTAAGTGCATAGACATTATCTATTGCTCTTATGGGTATGAGTTGGTTTTGTGGTGTGGCGTGTGTGTGTGTGTCAACTTGATGGTTTCTACGTCCACCACCGACGTAGTCGAGCATCTGCTGTGGCCCTGACGTCCTCGGTCTGCTTCTTGTATGTGCGCAAAGCGGAATGGGCGACAGGGAAAGGAAAGTTGCGTGCTGGATTCCCAAATAAGGCAACCTTTATGGGTACATTTCTATATTCTTAAAAAGTTAAAATATACAGAGCTGCAGCGGAAGTGCTAAATGCGAGGCGTGGGAGTCTGTGTCCCTCGTGTGTGTATAGAGTCCCTGGTGTAGATCGGGTCGCGGAGTCCCTCGAGGTATCGTTGTGTTCGTCTCTCCCGAGCTCCGGTTCCGCCGTGATGAGTAGTCCGTGTACGGGCCGTTAGGGCGTTTACAATTGAAAACACGGCCTCGGTCTGTGAGGCGGCGTCGAACGACGGCTGCCGGTGGTCCCGACGGGACGTTCCCCGCGTGATACCCCCTAGGTCTAGGGGTATCAACCGCCACGGTCTGTTAGCGGGCTCTGCTTGTAGTCCAGAGAAGCCGGGAGCAGGCGGGCCGCGATGCGCCGCGATCTGCGGTGAGAGCCTCGTTCGTTGCGGGGTGGTCGGTTCGCTGCATGCGTCCCTGCGGGCCGGAAAATTGATGCCGCGGCCCGGCGTAGGCGGGCACGTCCGTGGAGCTGTACTCGGACGCGGTGGCGTCCGTGGTGCCGGTCCAGACGTGTGGCTATCGGTCGACGAAGAGGAAGTCGATAGGGCGCCGAACAGCTCTATGAGTTGTTCTCGCCCGGCAGTCGTGGGGCGACGATCGTTCCTCCGCACTGGTGGCGCGGCCTCAGGTCGGCGCGGTGTTGTAGGAGACGGGGGCTGGTTGTCGCGTCGTCCCCCCAGCCGAAAAGTCCGCTCGGTGCTAGTCCTGGCGGCGGGGGTAGGCCTCCCCGCGGTGATGGCGGCCAAGAGACTGCTTGGGCACGGACGGATGCGGCTGCGAGGTCGGCGGTGGTGCTGAGTTGGCAGCGGCGTAGCGGTGGCGTCCTGTCCTTGGTACTGCGTGATCTACCTCCGGAGACGGCGGCAGTAGTTCCCCTGTTTGTTTCTCGGCAAGGATGCCGAGTGTCCGCTCAACGGCGTGAACAGCCGCTGAGGAAAGCTCGGTGAAGGAGACGCGGCGTGAACGGCCGCGTCGGAGGGTAAGGAGTCCTTCTATGGCGTGAACGGCCACCGAGAGGAGAGTACGACCTATAAGGGGTCGGTAACGCCAGCCAAAAAAGGGCTGTATAGTTGACCGCAAGCGGTCGGTCCTCAGTGCTTCCTTAGCCGTGAACGGGCCCCAGAGCGCACTGAGGGGTAGTGTCGGTCGGTGGTGCTAGCCGCTCTTATATAGTGGCTATACGGCTTTCCGCGCACAAGTAGGCGATCGACCGGTTGGCCATCTCGTGGCGCGCGCGTGAATCACTCGCGCGCGTGCGGGCCCACTGTGTCGGAGATGCTTTCCGCGTACGAGCGGACGGTCAAACGGCCGGCCATCTCGTGGCGAGCGTGTGAGTCACTCCTCATGCGCGGGCCCACGGTGTCGGCGTGTGGCAGCGCGGCGGCGCGCGCCGGCGTGCGGGTCGCTGGGCCAGAGTGGCGGTGACCGCCACACTCTCATCCCTTTCCTGAAACCTATTTGATTCTGTGGCACCAGATTCTTTTCTTCGACCTCCTTCTCCAGCCTCTCCCCTAATATTGCGGCGTATACCTTGTACCTATGGCCGGGGCCAAGGTCACCCCTTTTAGTTCTCTACCTTTTTCCCTTCCCCCTTTTTCTTTATCGGCACCACTATCCCATCGCTCCAATCCTCAATCCACTCCAACCCCTTCCATACCTTATTACACTACTCCCATACCCAATCCGTCAGCCTCTCTCCACCGAACTTCCATACCTCTCCCGGAATGTCATCCCCTCTCATTGTCTTGCCCTCTTTCAGCCTTCCCACTGCCCTCACCACTTCCCCCTCGTGATGTCCTGCTCGTTCCCCTTCTCTCCTATCCCCCCTTTCTTCTCTCACTACTCTATCTTCCCTCCCTAATAAATCTTTAAAATACCCTACCCACTCCTCCAACTCTATTCCTTCATTTACTCCCTCCCCTTCCTCCTTTCTCTATTCATTCACTTTCCCTCCCAAACCTGTCTCTTCGTCCTCGCCTGCTTTGTTACCTCCAACCATCTCTCGCTTTTCTTTTTCCTCTTTCTCTCACAGAGCCTATTATACTCCCTTCTGTACTCTCTATATCTGTCTCCCCTCTCCGTCTCTTTCTTCCATCTTCTAAGCTCCATCCTTATCTTTTTCTTAAGTTCCCTACATTTCTCATCCCACCAACCCCTATTCTCCTTTCCCCCTTTTTCTAGCCCTTGCCCCTCTCTCATTATCTCTTGTATTTCCTTCTTCAATTTCTCCCAACTCATCTCCCTTTCTTTCCCCTTCTCCCCCCATACTCTCTCCATCCTCTCTTTAAAAAATCCTTTCCCCTCCTCTGTCCAATTCCATCTCCTTCCGATCTTTTTTCTCTTTCTAATCCTTCCTTCCTCCTCTTTGATCCATACCACGGGAAGTGATCAGAATCGACTCTCTCCTCCACTCTTACTTTCTCTATCCTGTCCCATATCTCCCGGTCTACTACGTAATCCAGAACCGACTCTCCCCGCTCTCCTGAGTAGATCCATTCCCATCTCTCTTCCCGCATCCATTTAAAATAAATCATCCCATCTCCTCCAACCTGCCTACCAACCACCTCTTATCCTTCTTACTCACTTTGCCATCCATTGATCTCCTCTCCTCGCCTACCCCCTTTCCCACCAGCCCCCCAGCTTCCTCGTTCTCACGTTAAAATTCCCCCAACTATCGTTCTCAATCCTATCCACTTCTCCTCCAAATCCTCATTCACGTATACCCCAACAATTCTCCATTCCTCCCCCCTTAACTTTATCACCCTCGTCATCAGACTCTCCACCTCCATCTTGCCCTCGTTCACCGTTTCTATTCCCCTCCCCCCATCACCATTCTCCCTTAGCCCTTCCCTTTTTCGCCATTCCTTCTTTTGATCAATTGCACTTCCCACATAAATCTCCTCGGTAGCTTCCCCCTCACCTTTCCCCATCCCTTTTCCTCTACCCACGTCGCGGACATTACAACCACATCCCATTCTTCGATCCCTCCCCAAAAGTCCTTGTCCTTCTTTTCAAGTCCCGCCACGTTTCAAAACGCCACTTTGCAATGTCCCTTCCCCTCCTCTCCCCTTCCTCTCTTCGCTTCCTCCCTTTCTCCAACCATCTCCCTCCCTTTCCTTCCATTCCCCCATTTCTTTTAATCCCTTCCTCTCGTCCGTACCTCTCCCCCCGCCCAACTCTTCGCCTTAAGCTGCCCTTCTCCCTTCTTCCCTCGAGCGCCCTCCTTCCCCCTACCTCCCACCTTCCCTTCCATCTCTTCTCCTTCCCATCCTGTTCCTAAAACCTCTTCCTTATCGTCCCAATTCCAATATTCCCCTTCTCATATCATTACCTTATCACCCCCCACCTATACCCTCGCTCCTCTCTTCTTCTCTGTCATCACCGCCTCCTTAAATTTTTTAAATTCTCGACCTTCTCTCCACCTCAGATCGTCCTCTATTCAGACCCTTCCTTTAGCTTTCTCCTTTTCTCCATTATCTCCCTTTTATCCCCTTCCCTCAACCTCACAATAGCCATCCCCCCTCTCTCCTCCTTCCCCGTTTTCCACTCCACTCTCCCGCCCTTCTGTTCCCCTTTTCCTTTCCTCACTCTCCACGTTCCCCTATCCTTCTCTCTTTCTCACCTCACACACCTCCACCACTTATCCACTCCTCTCTCTTACACTCCACCTCACACAGCACTGCAACTCTGTAACTTCGCTACTAACGTACTCGCTCCGGAAACGGAAGTCTAAAATGGAACGATTTTTGCTATATCGGAGACGTTAAGCAGTTCTGCTACTCTTCTTGGCATCATTTCGAGCATTATTCATTGCCGGTATTGATTCATGATCATTTTATTTCTTTCGGAATGCATATATAATCGTACGACTAGCTAGGAGTACATATGCATTCCAAAAGGAGTAAAATAATCATGAAATGTATTAAAATAAAAAGTTAAAAAGATAAAAAAGAATAATGTTTACTAATTAATTAAATAATTAATTAAAGTAATAAATTATTATCCAAGGTTTATTAATTATACAATACTTAATGCATTATATAAAAATCAGTTTTCAACTAATTTTTATTCATATTATTTTTAATAATAGTATTATTATATAAATTAATATTGTAACGGCACGTCCTTGCGCGGTCGGAAGTAAGCGGTGCGGAACGGGGACGTATGTCTGGAGCTCGGAAATGCTCGTCGGATGCTGGGTTCGGAAAAAAATTTGCAGACGCTTGGATTTAGTTAAAATAAAATAAATAAATTTATTTTAAACAAATGCTTGCAGCTAATTTATACAAAGGGTGTTCTTGGCTCTCGCAGCGCAACGTCGTGTATGCCTCGTTTATATGAGAGTTATTTGAGAGATTCGCAGCGTGGTCGGATAATGAATGCGACAGTATATACTCGCGGGATAGCGCGTAGGTCGAATATGCAGCGCGTTACTAGACAATCGAGACCGCGTGTTGCCAAGCGTTCGGACGGATTGCTAGGCAACCACAGACGCTTTCGTGACACGTGTTTTCGCGGACGTCGAGAGAAAAGTCCGAGAATGCTCCGACTTTTCGCGTGTGAGAAAATGAGAATACCGAGAGCGTCCGGTAGGAAAAAAATCTGAGAACCCTCCAACTTCCCGGATGGGAAGGAAAACGAGAATACTGAAAACGCTCGGTATTCCGCAGAAGAAAAATTCGAGAATATTCCAATTTTTCGGATAGAATGTGAATACTGAGAACGCTCGATATTCAGAACGAAGAAGATTCTCGCGTCGGGGATGTTCAGGCGGCCTCGGATGATGCAGGCCGTGTAGCGCGCGTCTAGTAATGGAGCATTACATATGCTCCGTTACAATATAATGAACAAAGGATTAATCGGAGTTAGCACAATAAATAAAAGTGCAAATTAAATTTAAATAAAATAAACCTTTATTTCCTTATAGGAATATATTATTTTATCTTATTGTCCTTTATTTTATTTCATTTTCATCCCTTTGTTATTTTTTTTAATTTATTAATTATACGGAGTTTTTAAATTGTTTGTTTTTAAGTATTATTATGTTTCTTTTTTATTTAATACAATTTTGACATTTATAAATATAATATATAATTCATATAGTTATTTTTTTTTTAACTTAAATCTATTTTTATTTTCTTGTAAACTATTATTATCAATTTTTACATTATTTGCTGTTGCTGTACAAATTCCCTAACACTAATAACATTTTGAGATAAGGAAAGCGAAATGTATTCACTGTGAGTCTAATATCTTATCAGTTTCTCATTTTATTTCTTACTCTGGCCGCAACTTTCTAAGAGAGCGTTAGCATACAGCGAATTTTTCCTGCCCGCTAACTTCCGTAAGATCATCTTTAATAGTATCTCGTCGGTGAGTAAAGTAAAAAAATTTGATTACGTGACATATGATTTAATAATAGAGGATTTAATAATTATTAATAATAAAAGTCACAATAGTAGTTCTCAATTAAATAAATTTATTAATTGTTCTTTTCTTATTTTTATTACATTTTAAATATCGCGAGAAAAAACGTTGATTGGCTGATATATTAATATGGTCGATTACTTCCACCATCTTCATTGATTAAATATTTTCATGCGCAAGAGCATATCTTGTTTCTTTACACTTTGACATGACTACCACTACTGCTTCATATTTTTGACCGTGCATTCAAAACGGTGCCAATACAGGTCACGATTCAATTCAAGAAATATAATTTGAAAAAAGTGACAAATATGTGAGCAAAAATCGAAAAAAAGCGTGATGACGCAATACACAAATTTATGTGGAAACAAAAGATGTTCTACTCCCTCAACAGCTCGAAAAGGACCAACAAGAACTAGACTTATATGATCATAGATCTTAGGGTCATAGCACACAAAAAATTTAAGCAGTATGACTGGTATTCATAGTAAGTTCTTATATTTAAAATTGTTTTGAAATAAAATTTGAATCAATAGGATAGCTGTATAAGCTTATTTAAGACGATTTTAAATATAAGGATTGATTATGAATACCGACCTAAAATTTAAGCAGTAAGTGAATCAGCCAATCACAGTCGAGAACGTAAGGTAATATAAGCAGTAGCAAGTCCATACATTAATTTTTTCTAGTAATATAAGCAGTAGCAAGTCCATACATTAATTTTTTCTTACTGTTTAAGTTTTTGCTTACTGCTTAAATTTTTTGTTGTTCAAAATTGACCAATCACAATTGAATTATAAAAGAATAATCGATTATGATTGGTCAATTTTTTATGATTACTATATAAGTTAACAGATTATGGCCTCCATAAATCAGGACACATAAAAAACTTAAGCAATAAGACAGTAAAACGGAACGCTATCAACATAAGCAATAGCAAATCCATAATGTTAACTTCCTTATTGCTTACTGCGTAAGCCTGAGATACAATGAAAAGATACACAAAACAGGAACAGGAAGTAGCAAAAGGCAACAGATTTCGACCAATCAGAAGTTGTGAAGAATATCGGAGATATTTTTGATTGGTCAAAATCTGTTGCCTGTTGCTATTCTCTGTTCTTGTTTTCTGTATCTTTTTATTATGTCTTAAGCTTAAGCAGTAAGCAGTAAGGAAGTCAACATTATGGATTTGCTATTGCTTATGTTGATAGCGTTCCGTTTAATCACGTTGCAATTGGACACAGCCATTTGGGTGGGGTCCGTTTGATCACGTTGCAATTGACCACCAGCCACTCATAGCATTTGAACAGAGGAAAACCTCTAGGCACTGGCCGCTGTGAATGGCTGTGGGTGGTCAAACGGGATGCTCCCTAGCCTCTTACCGATGTCTGAAGATTTTCCACTGAATCAATCAACCAAATAATTTTATTTTAAATTGACCAATCGGTAACATGGGCAATTGGGCGTTACTTGTGTTACTGCTTTTCGTTCTTAACTGTGATTGCTTAGGGACGTGAAACATAAAAAAAACTGAAGTAGTAAGCGAATCAGCCGATCAAAATTGAAAACATAAAGCAGTAACATAAGCAGTAGAAGATCCATAACGTTGATTTCCTTACTGCTTAAGTTTTATTGCTTAAGTTTTTTTATGTGCCAGTACTTTTACTGTTTAAATTTTACTGTTTAAGTTTTTACTGCTTAAGTTTTTTGTGTCACGATATATAATACTGGATATTCCTTTTCCTTTAGATGGAAAGAGACAGTAGATGTATTGTATCTTTTATCCTTCAATTTTCGAAAATATACGATAAAAAAGGATATAAAATATTATTCGCTCCATTATATAAAAATAAAAGGACAGAACATTACTCTCTCACTATATCTGGTAAGACCTTAATTTTAGTCAGATGGTATATTCAGTATCATAAGATGTATATGGCTTATATATACAAAATATTGAATTTAGAACACGTATCCCGTAGTACACCTGGGAGTTGATTGTATATCTTGAAATGAGGTGACAAAAGTGAAGAAATTTACTAGAGTACAATAAGGAGCATAAATTAGATCCTTTTTCGGTGTAGCTAAGAATAGAGACCTTCTAATCGCGAAATAACGTCCTCACTTTTGATTGGTGCCGGCATTTTTAGCAAACTAATAGATACAGGTTGAATTCTGTAAAGCGCTTATGCGCGCATTTTGTTATAGTATACGTGATATATAGATAAATGCGCGCATATGCGCTTTTTGGAATCCAACTATAGTATGACTGTATACACCACATAGACATAATATACTAGACCGAGCGTTTGCCTTTATTCGAGGAGTGGGGGGTAGATGTCTATGTAGAAAAGGATATACTCTGTTTTATGCCTTCGCGTTCTCTCTCTCTCTCGTTCACGTATGCGTACAAAATATACGCCTCTACTTTCCCTACTTATAGATATACGATTTATACGCATATGAGCGAGAGAGAACGCGAAGACACAAAACAAAGTATCCTTTTCTACGTAGACATCAACTCCCACTCCTCAACACTCGGTCTAGGTATACTATATCTATGGTACATCAATACAGTTTAAAAAGGCGTGACACATTAGCCTATAAGTTGTTAGAACGGGTCTAAACACGGATCTAAACAGAAAAGTTATATTACATATTTCATGAAATTTGCTAAAATGAGTGGTTGTGCGTCAACTGCAACAATTGTATAAAAAAAATATACTATGAAAGTTTTCCTCAGTGATCCTGAACGAAGAGCAAGATGGGCAGCAAATGTTCCTAATAGCACATGATATCATTCGAATATTCTACATTCGTACTGAAAGTACTGTGGCCATACGTACTATTACCTAATATACCAGAGAATATTCATGTGACATCTTGATAGTATATCATTTCTCGTATATTCTTAAGTTCATCTTCAGAATATATCCTATCAGCACATGATCTCATACGAATATTTTGTATTTACTGATTACTATATTGTATTACTATATTGTGATTATACCGAAGATACTAACTTACCTACTTATTCGTATAAAATCTGTGTAGAATATAATTTGTCGTATCTCAAGTAGTAAGATGACATTATGACGATGATTTAAGATTATTTTTTGTCATTCGACGTATACTAAATAATAACGTAAAATAAACGTAACATTTGTCACGAAATATTACCGTTATAAATATATCGTCATTTAATCGTCATTTTTAATGAATAAATAATGAAATAACATTATTAATTATTATCTTTTTTAATTAAGTTTGTAATATATAAATAAAAAAAATATTTCCCATATTTAATACAATTATTGACAAATTCATAAACAAATAAACAAAATATATTCAACAATTTATAACCAATTTTCATAATAAAAATGATTCTTATTAAACACAATATAGATTCACACATCTATAAATGTAATTAAATTATCCACAAAAATTATATATGCAACCAAGATTTTAAAATTAAGACTATTTATCTGACAATATAGTAACATTCATTAACCGGATTTATCATATTTCAAAATTCCATATTCACTTATATCATCATTTCAGTTGCAGGTTTCATCCCATTATAGAAGTTAAGCAGCATCGAGCAGGATCCCAAGTAGAATAGGTGATCGTTTTAAAAACATGCAATGATACAAGATAAAAAATGTTTCATTATTTTCTCTCATTTTCTTTCATTTTTTTCACTTATTTTCCGTAAGGGTCACGATATGTCACGTATATTATAAATTTTCACGATTTATATGGCTGTCTGGGATACCCTTATGCATGCCTTACATGATATGTTGTTTTTAAACCTATGACTTTTTTATCCTATGACTATACTGCGGGATATTCTCCAGTACATACTAGGGATTAGGTTAGTGAGCGGTAGTAACGATCTAAGTATAAGTAAGTACATTCCATAGTATATCGCAGGACGTATTTTGAATGTTCGGAGAATATCTCGAATATACTTGTATGAAATCCCGTGGAACGTTCTCAGAATAGACAAGTGTTATTAGGGGTAAGACGTACTGGAAGCCAACGAATGCTTCACATCTTTCTTAACGCGTTACAGTTAAAAAATAATTTAAAACATATCTATTTTTTTATTTACGTGTATCACTAAGCAACGATGAAGAGGATAATAGACATTATAGGTTTGTTTCTTATTCCTGAACTTCCTGAACTAATGCAAGAAATGTACACTGAAACGTTCAGGGAGGTCAATCATGTAACTTTACATGAAATTTTTCACTTTTAATTTTTTACTTTTATTTTTCATTTTTCACACCTTAACATTTCACGTGAAACTTTTCACGTACAGCGATTATGTATATAACTTGGATGCGTGAAAAGTGAAATCATGAAACATTTTTTATACAGATTTTATAGCTAATAAAAATTATTTTATTGGTACAATATACATTATATACATCTTTTAATAACCAATTGTATATGTACTACGTACACTTAATCCTAACGCAGCCCTAATCTTCTCTAATTCTGAAGTATTAGGTATACAAAAAAGTTCTGAGCTTTTTTTGTAAAATTTAATCTTTATTCAAAAACAAACAAAAAAATATTAATCAGCGAAATATTCCCCGTTTGCATCAACGACCTTTTGCCATCTTTCGGGTAGCTTGCGAATTCCTTGACGATAGAAGCTCACCGCTTCGAAGTGATAAAGTTATCAATGCATTTTCGTATCTCTTCAAATCTCACGAAATGTGTATCAGCCAAATAATGCTGCAGCGACCGGAATAAGTAGTAATCGGAAGGCGCCATGTCTAGGTTATACGCCGCGTGCGGGGGAAGTTCCCAGCCTAACGCAAAAATATGGTCCTGAGTCGCTTTCGCAACATGTGGTCAAGCATTGTCATGAAGCAAGATCACTTTACGACGTCCTTGGCCAATAAATGGCCTCTTTTCTTCTAATGCATCGCTCAAATTGGTCAATTGTTGTTGGTAGCAGTCTGCCGTGATTGTTTCACCCGGTTGTAACAACTCGTAATACAACACACTTTTCCAATCTCACTAGATACAGAGCAAAACCTTCTTGGCGTGGATATTGGGCTTTGGCATCGATGTCGAAGGTTGAGGGGTCAACCCATGATTTTCTACGTTTAGGGTTATCATAAAGAATCCACTTTTCATCGCCTGTAATGATTTTGTGCAGAAAATCTTTTTTCCGGAACTTTGAAAGCAAAGTAAGTGCAGTGTCACGCCGACGATTTTTGTTGTCTTCGGACAATTCATGCGGAACCCATCTGCCTTCCTTCTGAACCTTTCCCATCGTATTGTAAGAATTAGACGACCGTAAGCGGTCATGAAAGAGATTCGGAATATAAACAGCTAACAAAGAGGAGCCGTCGTGGTCGTTCAGACTAAGTGTCGGATTGGTAGACGAGGAATCCCGAGTTCAAATCCAGTCGGTCTCCGTTAATTTTTTACGAATCTAATAGATATCTTTCAATCTCAGAAGTGGGATCCAGCCTATGTTACCTCAGAGAAGATTCAGCCTATGTTACCTGACAAGTCGATCGTTCAGGAGTGGACGGAAAAAGTCGTGGAGTAGTACTCCAATGTCGTGTCGGTCGTTCAAGAAGTGATCGAAAGTCGGGAGCAGAAGCTCCAAGTTTCGGATAAAAGTCCGATAGAGGAAGACTCGGTACATTCGGGACGAATGTAATACCAGAATGGCCGAACTGTAAGAATTAGACGACCGTAAGCGGTCATGAAAGAGATTCGGAATATAAACAGCTAACAAAGAGGAGCCGTCGTGGTCGTGCAGACTAAGTGTCGGATTGGTAGACGAGGGATCCCGAGTTCAAATCCAGTCGGTCTCCGTTAATTTTTTACGAATCTAATAGATATCTTTCAGTATGTAAACGTACGGAAATGGTTTGCTGCGTAACGCCAAGCTGTTCTGCAAGTTCTTTTCCAGTTTGCGCAGAGTTTATATCCAGCAGTGCTTGCAATTCGTCCGTTTTAATCTTTTGAGGGCGTCCAGCACGCGGTTTATCTTCAAGACTGAAATCTCCTTGGCGAAATTTTTGATATCATCTTTTACATGTAGTATGACTTACAGCGTTCTCTCCATATGCAGCACAAATCATTGCAGTGGCTTCAGCAGCATTTTTCTTCAGATGAAACGCGAAATGGATGGAAAATCGAATATGCTCTTTTATTATTGCCATCGTGAACACTACTGATTTTTGAGGTTATGTGCATCAAACGCCAAACCGTATGGCATTTTAGAAGGCCAAATGTCAACGCTTTAAAACCGCAAAAGGGCAGGAAGATATATAAAATTTAAATTATTTTATTTCGGAAGTTATTTCGGTTGTATGAAATCTAAAGTTCAGAACTTTTTTGTACACCTAATATATTTATTAATTCCCTAGATTTCCGCCTTTCCGCAACCAAGATACATGGCGAAAAAGTTCACGTGAAAAATTTCACATTTTCACGTTTGAGAGAGTTACATGATTCCGCAAAATCGTACATGATGATAAGTTCACGTAAAATTTTTCACTTTTCACGTTTCCGCCCTAGGGAAAAGTTACATGATTGACCTTCAGAACTGTCAACAACACTGTTCTTTATTGCAGTGCTGTGGAACTCAATGCAACAGTTCACTGAACTGGCTGCACTGGATTTAGAGTCAATGTTTGTAGACTCACCAGCGTTTGAACAGAGGAAAATCTCTAGGCATCGGCCACTGTGAATGGCTGATGAATCGCCACGTGGTCAAACGGGACGCTTCCGAACTGAACTAGTGCAAGCCAGAACTGACAAGCGTGTAAGCGTGCAGCTAAGGAATAGAAAATGATTTAGTGCAAGAAAGAAATGGCGTCCCATATTATCTGTATGGAAATATTAGATTCGTCTTCTGATGAAGACAAATTATTTATTAAAAATTACTTATTAATTATTTATTAATTACTTATTCAATAAAGTATGACTATGTTATTTTATGTTATATATTGGAATGTAAGTATTAAAATCTTTTAGGTCTTAAGAGAAATTCTTATTTTCACATAATTACTGTTTAAATATCAGTTATGATTGTAAATAGTAAATTTAGATGGGCAATCTTAATATTTTTGAAATACATGTAACGTATCCATTTTCATTTACGAGAATATTTTGTTACGTCGTGTCGACTACACGATTCTTCTCTCGAGAATCGGTTATTAAAATTTAATTAAATAAATAAATAATTGTCAAATCTCTATTCTGTTGAGGAAAACAAGATGCAGAAAGTAGAAAATGATAAACACACGGCAGGTCACGCGGATAACTTTTTATCGAGCAGGATGGATCGCCTTAGAAAATTTGAAGCACGAATGGGGTAAACGAATGAATCGTTTAATAATTATTATCATGAAAAGCTCATCCTAGGTAACCTAGTACCGATTGAGGAAGACGATTGTTGGACTATCTAATATAAGGACTATCTAATAGAAGGGATACCCGACCTGTTGCTAAGGAATCAAGCGCGAATTTTAATACAGTGAGGGACCTGCTGCCTGTGTTCCGCAAAATTTTCCTCTCGAATCGGACTAGAAAGAACTTGTCTCATGGGAAGAAAACGCCCACGGAGAACTCGAACGCGAAAGTGACCCTTGAAGGTAGGTTACCGAAGTCGAAAGTGAAGGAAAAAAACGGCGGAAAACAGACTAATTGTTACAACTGTGACCAGGATACCTCTCGAGAGACTGTCAGCAACCCCACAGAGAACGAGGATCGTGCTACATTTGCGGCAACTTCGGTCACCTAGCGGCAAATTGCCCGAGTGAAGAGACGAAGAACAGAGAGGAAGCCCCGCAAGTGTTCAACGTGTCTGAAGATTCTCAAGAGGAAGGCAGTATCGAACATAGAAAGCTAGTCACTTACGAAATAGAGAACTTTAGTTTGCGCCGAGTATTATGTTTAGATATGCTTCTCGATACGGGTAGCCTCATTAGCTTTGTTAAGGAACGCTTTATTGAAAAACAGGCTATCATTCCGCTAGATAAGTCCAATCGCGATTATTGTGGATATAAGAAGGTACAATTAGATTTCTTAGGTAAGGCTTATGCGATAGTTACGATCGACGGTAATATCAGAGAGAAACTTAGGATTTACATAGCACCTGAAGACACAGTGTCAACGCCGACTTTAGTAGGTAGGGACATATTACGAGAATTCGGATTTCAATTAATAGCGCCTACTGATAACAATAATAGACAGAAAATCGCGTGTATTAATATTATCAAAAACAAAGACAGTTTAACTGACGATTTACAGATAAATTCGGCAATGCCTTATGACATTGGGAAGGATTTAAGACGTATTTTGCAGAAAACTTATGTAAACTATTTAAAGCCACCGGAGCCTAAAACTAGAATGGAATTAAAACTACGATTGACAAAGACAGAATCATTTTACAGTTCTCCGCGTAAATCGTATGACAGGCAACAGAAACTCCGAGTAATATTGGAAGAGCTGTTAAGAAAGGGATATATACGGGAGAACGATTTCGAATTCGCATCACCTATTGTGCTAACCGAAAAGAGAAACGGAAAATTACATTTATGCGTCGACTACCGAGCTCTCAATAAAGTTACTGTTAGGGACAATTATCCAATGCCTCTTGTTGAAGACCAGTTAGCAATTATTGGGAACAAGAAATATTTTACGTTACTAGATTTAAAGTACAGGTTTCATCATATACGGGTAGCTGAGGATTTGGTTAAGTACATCTCGTTTGTGACGCCACTAGGCCAATACGAGTGAGTGAGAATACTTTTCATACAGCGCCGGCAACATTTCAGCGTTATATAAAATCTTATTTCGACCAAATATACTAGAGCAGGTGACATGATAATCTATATGGACGATATCTTAGTAGCCACGGAAACAATAGAACGCCACTTAGAAATTCTAGAGCGAGTATTTAAAACCTTGTTGGAAAACCTTCTGGAACTGCGTTTTGATAAATGTTATTTCTTACAAACGGAAGTAGAATATCTTGGATATGTAATTTCGAGGCAGGGAGTTAGACCAACGCGACGAGGCGTCGAGGCCGTTGAAAAGTTCCCGATCCCCAAAAATGTGCGAGACATACGTGGTTTCCTCGGGCTCGTACTTCCAAAAATTTATAGAACATTTTGCATCTATTGCTAAACCTCTTTATGATTTAACAAGGGCAAACGCGGTGTTCAAATTTGAGCAGGCAGAGTACCAAGCCTTTAAAACATTAAAACCTAAACTTACCGAAGCCCCAATTTTAGCGATTTATAATCCGAACGACCCGACCGAGTTACATTGTGACGCGAGCTCAGCGGGATTTGGAGCAATCTTTATGCAAAAGAAGTCAGACAGAAAAATACATCCGGTATTCTACTACTCTAGACAAACGACGAACCAGGAAACGAGATTACATAGTTTCGAACTCGCGATAATTTATGCCCTAGAGCGATTTACCTTCAGGGTTTAAAATTCAAAATTATGACAGATTGTAACGCGGTTACCATGATTCTAAAAAAGAAGGACGTAAATCGGAGAATTGAGCGGTGGACAATCGCATTGTTAGATTATGATTATGAATTAGAATACCGGGCGGGTACGCGTATGCGTCACGTAGACGCCCTTAGCCGAGTCGTCAGCGTAATAGAAGAAAACTCCTTCGAATGGGACGTAACGGTGTGTCAGGGACAAGATCTCGAAATTGTCAAGATTCATAGTAAGTTAGAACAGGCGGAGGATAAGCTTTATGAGTTGAGAAATGGTCTTGTTTACCGCAAATACGACGATATGTTATTGTCTTACGTACCGCAACAAATGGAAAGAAATGTCTTGTATAGATATCACGACGAGTTAGGTCACTTGGGAACCGAGAAAACGGCTCAAGCAATTCTTGAAAATTATTGAAAATTATTTCTGAAACTCCGAGAAAAGATGAATTGTCACGTAAAAAACTGCTTAAAATGCATTACATTTTCCCCGGCTAGCAGAAAGGTTGAAGGATTTACGCATTCAATATCTAAGGGTGACGTTCCTTTCGGCACCTTGCATGTCGATCATCTGGGACCTATAGATAAGAAACGATTAATTAAGCAGCATCTATTGATCGCGATCGATTCGTTTACGAAGTTTGTTAAGCTTTATCCTCTTAAGATGAACTCAAGTAAGGAGGCGATTAATTGTTTGCAATAATATTTCGAGCATTATTCGCGTCCGGAAACAATAATTACAGATAGAGGAAATTGTTTTACGAGCACAGAGTTTGGAGATTTCCTGAAGAATCATGAGATCAAACACATCAAGGTGGCTACAGAGTCTCCTCAAGCCAATGGTCAGGTCGAAAGAGTCAACCGGACTCTGATTCCGATGTTAGCCAAGCCATCGAATGACTCAACGGACAAATACTGGTATAAAATCATATCTGAAGTCGAATATGCGTTAAACAATTCCGTAAATAGAATAACAGGCGAGACACCGAGTCGACTATTATTTGATGTGAAACAACAAAGTAAATCTAAGGATAATCTAAGCAAATACGTGCGAGACGAAATTGGCAGAAGCGTGATGTAAATGAAGTTAAAAAGCGTGCATCCGATAGAATCTTACGAGCTCAAACGTATAATAAAAAGTATACAGATAGCAAGCGTAAGGAAGCGTACGAGTATTCAGTGGGTGACTTAGTCTCTATTAGGAATTTCGACAGCACAATCGGAGCATCACGCAAGCTATATAAGCATGTTTATGTATAAGGGGATATATAAGATAGCAAAGAAATTGGGAAATAATAGATATTTAGTCATCGATGTAGATGTATTCCAGAATGACCTTGCGTCCTTATCAAAGACTCTGGCAAGCTGCCAATTTACATCCATGGCAGCAGAAATGAAAGTAGTCCTCAAGATTTTTAATTATTATAAGAGTTATTCTAAAATTTGAATTATTCTAAGAATTATTACAAGATTTAGTTAACGATTGTAATCATAACCTTATTGTTTTTTTATTATTACATCAAATCACACATTTGCGTTTTGTTAGTCTGTCGGGACGACAGATAAGTCATATATGGCCGATTGTAGCGCGTGTTCTCCAAATGTAACATATAGAAGACGCGGGTCGGCGCGCGCAGAGAAGGGAGAGGCGCGAAGGATTTCGGGTGTGCGTGTGTGCGTGCGTGTATGTGTATGTGTGTGCGCGTGCAAGGAGAGAAGAAAAACAAGAAATAAAGAGAGCAGATTATCACTAAGAAGCATTTCATAATTATTCAGCAAAAATAAAAAAAAATTCCATCTCCTTAAACCATTACTTCCCTGCCCTACAAACCCTTGAGTCACCATTGATTTATCCTATAGAGCCCAATTACTCACCTGAATCACGATCCCGCACACAATCTCCCATTTTAGATTTTAGTGACCTATCCCCAAGTCCCTGGGAGCACGAAGAGCTCCCCCTGAGTTATTGGAAGAACCCTGCCTCTATTGCGATTTGGAAACCCCACCCCCGGAAGAGGATCAAGATTACTCCCCTCCATAATTCATTGTCAACAATAACTCACATTCACATTATTAGCTTAAGTTTATTTAAGAGTTTGTTATATAACCGAAGGTAGGAATATCATCTAGAAGTTATAATCCAAACATTTACATGACCTACGCTAAGAATCCTACCCGATGCCCTCCGAACATTTGTAACATCCGCGACACACACACACACACACCACACACACACACACACATACACACACATACACACACGAACAAATGTCATTATATATATATTTATATGTACATCTTAGATATATATACTTGGAAACTAGAGATAATGATTATAAATCTTTGTAGTTTTGCTAAATTGTATTTGCTCGAAATTATCAATTAAATGTAAATCCAATTTACTGATGTTTTGTTATTTAAAATTCTCCCTCTTTCGTTCCATGCTCCACGCTAAGGATACGAGATCCTATTCCAGGTAAAAGGGATTAAGTTCCCTAACCTAAAAACGGACCAATTAACGCGCGTCTAGGTCATGGTATCACAGCGAGTCCTTATTGCTGACTTAGTGCCGAGGCGTAGACAGTGCTTTCAATCCGAAGGCTCACGCTTATCACTCTTGACCCTCGAAGGAGCAACTGTTCCGTCCTTCCGAGCCCATATGTATTTCATTATTTCTTTAATTTATTAATTCTTTTGGACTGGACGTAATAATTTCCTGCGTCGTCTTTTTTATAATTATTATATATATTTTTTATAATTATGTTATTTTTTATTATTTGCCATTTCTACTTTTTCTTCTTCTGATTATTTTCTTTACACACATTTTGGATAATATATACGGTATGGAATGCCACACGGAAGCGGAAAGATCGAATAATATTGTGCAAAAGTCCAATTCATCAAAGTGTCTTTTATTCATGATCTAAAAACACGTCTGTACATATCCGTATCAGCTCTCTTCCTTATACTTTTCTCCTTCGAGATTATTATATCAGTTATTCTTAAATAACAAATATTTTAATTCTTACAAACAAATACAGTTTCGAAGGAGAATCTGTTTGCTATTATTGTTTGTCTCTTGTCTATTGTCTCTATCGTTAAACATTTCGAATTATGTTCAACCCGCAGAAATTTGATATTACAAACACTTGAAAACAATCATAGAATATATGTCTAGTTCCGAACAATACAAAAAGAAATTATTTACAAGAAAATATAGAAAATAATCTATTCTATTGAGCTGATATCGGATATGAATCGGATATGATATCGGATACATGCAATATTTTCGTGTATTTAATGCGATTTTGTGAGAATAGATAATTCGGCGAAATCTAAATATTGTCAAAAAAATGTGGCCGTGAGAGTCATGACGATATAATCCACAACATAAATCAAATTTTAATATAATATAAAATCTTTGTAATAAGAAAAAATAACTTCAAAAAAATTTTAAGACATTAAACAGTAAGTATAAATTTAAAAACAGATATGTAATATTTATAATTATCTATTCCGAGATGGCGAACCTCTCTTTGAAGATTTAGAGTACGAAGAATTCCATCCTATCAATCTAATAACTCCACCTGAGGAACATCAAGAATACTCACCTCCTTAGCCCTTATGTATTAATCTTCATCATATACATATTATATATAATTTTTTATTTTTGTATTTTTGTAATCTTTCTTCTATTCAGTTTATTATGTAATCACTAGTTTAAGTTAATTAAAGAAACAGTAATTGTATTACCGGGTAGGATTATCGTACCAAAGATTGACACACACACACACTCATACATTCACACTCTCCTTTGTAAGAATTCTACCTAATGGCCTCCGTATGTAACACCCGCGATATCACACATACATATACACACAGATGTTTCTTGTTTCTTTCCTTTTTTAATTATGTATATCTTTATTTTACTAATTAAAATTAATGTTTGAATTTTAATTTTATTTTCTTTAAAAATCCTTGATCTCTATCTCATTGATCGCACCAGGTCTTTCCCTGATAAGAATTAAGTTTCTTTACCAAAAAACCGACGAACGTACAGCAAGGCCGAACAACGTTTACAGTGTAACGGTACGTCCCTGCGCGCTCGGTATTCGCTGTTTGCCGTGTACGGACGCGGGGACGTGCGCTCGGAGTTTCGCTCGCCGGATGCCGGGTTCGTAGCGGTAGACGCGGGTTGCCAGGCAACCGGGCCCGAGCGTTGCCAGGCAACCGTGGACGCTAGCCGTGACACGTGGGGCGGGCGTCGCGGGAAAGTCCGAGAACGCTCCGACTTTCGAGATGAGATGTAAGGACAATACCGAGAACTCTCGGTATTGGCGGGAGGAGGAAAATCCGAGAACTCTCTGATTTTCCTCCGTCGGGAGGCGCAAGAATATCGAGAACACTCAGTATTCGTTGCGGGAGCGAGACAGCGGAGAACACTCCGAAGGCTCGAGAAAGGAATGAACAGGAATACGGAGAACGCTCGGTATTCGCTGAGAGAACTCTCCCTTGCTGTTCTGGTCGGGACGGTTGTCGGTGTTCGACAGGTCGGAGGAGCGGATAGGACTGGTCTCTTTCGTAAAAATTCGTCGGGTATTTATACCCCTATCCGTGCCACGTGTCACCGCTTAATTTGTTAAATTACCAATAATCATGTGGTGGCTGCGTGACAGCTCGTTGACGCGCGTGTGTCGGTCGGTCGCGGTCGGGAGCGTTCGGGCGGCTTCGGATGTCGGGCCGCCTTTGCGCGCGTTAGTAATAGAGCATCGGATGCTCTGTTACATCTCCCCCCTTCGTTATCTTACATGTTTCCATTTATGATTTTGCATGTATTTCATCTTACATTTTTTTTTTTAATTTCGGGCATCACATCTCGCGTTTGTAATGGCATTCACCCTGCCTGTTGAATCGCAATACAAATTTACGCGCCCCTACGCGCGCCTTGTACAAACGGGAGATGTGAACTGCAAAATAAGGCACTCTTATGCAGAGTCCGTCGGCTACTATCACCTCGATCGGCGGTGGTCCTTCTGGCCCGAACGCGGGCATCGTCGGTCGGTCGATGAGTGGTGATGCTGCCTCGGCCGGGACGTGAGGAGCGTCGCCGCTCTCGGTGGCCGCGGTTATGGCGCAGGGCTGTTCGGCGGTGGATGTGCTGGCGAGTACGAGGCGGTGGTCCCGCGCTGCGACCGTGGCGGTGGTTACGGTCGGGCGTTTGCTGGACCGATGGTCCCTCGTTGCGACCGTGGTGGTGGATACGGCCGGGTTCTGGTGGGCACGGTGGTCCCTCGTTGCAACCGTGACGGTGGATACGGCCGGATTCCGATTGGGGCGGTGGTCCCTCGTTGCGACCGTGGCGGTGGATACGGCCGGATTGTTGCTGTCATCGGTGATGGTTTTAGTAATGGGCCGTGCTGGTGGCCACACTTCTTCGTCGTCGGACAGGTCTGACAGGCTGCCGAACAGTTCGGCTAATTTTGCCGCGCACCGGCTGGCCGGCGACGCCGTGTACCTCTTGCCCCCTCTGGGCGGTGGTGGTGGCGGAGTCTGGAGCAGACCTTGCAGCTTTCGCTCGTTGCTCGCGGTGGATCTCTGCACCCTCGTGCCCACCGCCGGAACCACTCGTATCGGGTGGCGAATGGTGGTGACGCTTCGAACGGTCGGCTTGGCTGCTGGTTTGATCGTCGTAAGGGCGGGCTGATAGCAATGCCCGGATTTCTCGGCGGTGTTGGCGAGTCGCTCCCAGAGAACCTCGAACTCGGGATCGTAGCGTGCTGGAGTTTGTCGTTGATCTGCCATGATTGGGGATGCGGACTTTTCCCGGCTCGGAAATGCCGCATACTTATACCTCGTTCAGGGCATAAAAAATTTACCCCGCTCGGGAACGGAGCAATCCGTGGCTTCGCGTGATTCGTCAGAGATTTTTTTTTTTTCTATGTTTTTCGGGTAAACTTATTTTGTTTAAACGGTCCGTTGTTGTCGGTTTCGTCGGTTTCGTCGGTCTTGTTTACGTCGTTGTCCGGAGCCGGCTTTAAGTCATGTATGTGTACATGTCGATGCCACTTTCCCCGGTCGTCGCGCAAGTCAAAAATAACCGGCGATATTATTTTGCGTACTATCAACGGCCCGGTGTATGTCGGCGCTAATTTGGCCGCGATGGCCTCGTTTTTGTTAGATAAAATGTGCACGCGCCTCCATACCTTGTCTCCGACGACGGGCTTCCATGCGCGGTGTCGCAGGTCATAATATTTCGCCTGCCTCTGGAATGCCTGCGCGAGATTGGCACGGACGACCTCGTATGCTTCCCGGAGGATGCGGCTATTCGTCTCGGGTGGCGACACGGTGATATCGCGTTGATCCGCGGGGAGGGGGCTGTTTATCTCTCGCCCGTAATTTAGAAACGCCGGGCTATACCCGGTGGCTTCATGCCATGCCGTGTTATAGGCGAATTGCAACGCCTCAAGGTTTCGGTCCCACCGACGATGATCGCGATTGACATATTGTCGGATCATGGTTTTGACGGTTTTGTTTGTTCGTTCCACCGGGTTGCATTGGGGCGTGTACGCGGGGGAGGTGCGGTGCGAAACATTAAACGTTTCTAACATCTTTCTAAACTGGCCGGAGATAAATTGTCGCCCGTTGTCGGAGACGAGGGTGCGTGGACATCCGTATCGGTATATAATACTCTCGACGGCTTGCGCGACGGCGGCGGCGGTGGCACGGCGGAGCGGTTGTAATTCCACCCATTTTGTGAAACGGTCCTGCGTCACTAGCAGCCACGAATGCCCATTTATCGAGCGAGGTAACGGTCCTATCAGATCGATCGTTATTTGTTCCCATGGATAAGACACGGGAGCCGTGTGTAAAAAGCCGGCGGGGCGGTTTTGCAAGGGTTTGTGCGCGAGGCAATTTTTACAATTTCGAACGTACCGGGCGGTGTCAGAAAACATGCCAGGCCAGTAGTATAATCGCGCAGCACGAGCGATCGTTTTGGCGATACCAAGGTGGCCGGCTGTCGGTTCATCATGCAACCGTCGCAGTATTTCGGTACGTTTTTCTCGCGGTATGCATTCCTTCCATTGTTCGTCGGCCGGAACCTCGCGAAAGTCGGTTGAATGTAGGAAATGGCGGTACAGCTTTCCGTTCTCGATCCGATATTCGGGGAAATCGGCAGGTCTTTCCTTCACCCGGTGGAATTGCCGGTTATACCAAGGGCATGGGCTTCCTTGGCGCGTGGAATGAACGGGCGTTTGCCGGGACAGCGCGTCGGCCACGCGGTTCAACTGCCCCCTCCGATATTTGATATCGAAGGTGTATTGCTGGAGCTCGAGCGCCCAGCGGCCTAATCGTCCCGTCGGAGATTCTAGTCGTTGCAGCCATCGGAGGGCCTGGTGATCGGTTATCACCGTAAATTCATAGCCCTCCAGATAGCCGCGCAAATGTCGGATTCCCCACACGACTGCTAAACATTCGAGCTCGGTCGCGCTGTAATTTCGCTCGGCCCCGTTGAGCGTTCGACTAGCGTATGCGACTACGCGTTCGCCCTCCTCCAGGTGTTGTGTCAAGACCGCCCCTAGTCCGTGGGTGCTTGCGTCGGTCTGCAGTATGAATCGCCGATTAAAATCCGGGCAGGCGAGGACTGGGGCGGTAGTGAGTGCCTTTTTTAGTTCGCGGAATGACTTTTCTTCCGCTGCTCCCCATTGCCATTTGACGCCCTTTTTTGTTAATGTGGTCAGTGGGGCGGCGGTGGTGGAAAAGTTCGGTATGAACCTTCTGTACCAAGAGGCCACTCCCACGAATTGTCGAATTTGTTTGATATTGGTCGGTGCGGACCATTGGGCGATGGCTTTAATTTTGTCGGGGTCAGTCTGGATGCCGCGGCGGTTAATTACATGACCGAGGTACTTAAGCTCGGTAAGGCAGAAATGGCACTTTTCGGGATTTAACTGGAGGCGGGCGTCGCGCAGTCGACGGAAAACTTCTGCGAGATGCATTAGATGTGATTCGAAAGACGGGCTGGCGACGACGATGTCGTCGAGATATACGAATACGTTCGGTTCGAGTTCGGGACCGAGTATGCTATCGAGAAGGCGTTGAAACGTGGCCGGTGCAGAATGTAGTCCGAACGGCATGACTTTGAACTGCATCAGCCCTCGTCCGGGCACGGTGAACGCGGTTATCGGTCGGCTTTCGGGGGCGAGGGGTACCTGCCAATATCCCTGTTTGAGATCGAGTGTGGACAAATAGCGCGCGCCGCGGAGTTTATCTAAGGTAGCGGCGATGTGTGGCAGCGGATACGCGTCTCGCTCGGTTACTTCGTTTACCTTGCGGAAATCGATGCAAAACCGTCGCTTGCCGTCCTTTTTTCGTACGATCACGACGGGAGAACTCCACGCGCTGGAGGAGGGCTCGATGATGCCTTCATCCTCCATCTGTTGGACCTCTTCGTCGATGATTTTTTGCATCGCGGGATTTCGGGGGCGGTATCGCTGTTTGATCGGTGCGGCGGTTTTAACTCGGATGACATGGGTAATGCGATCGGTGGGCCCCTTCACTCCCTCGAATTTGGCCATTTCGACATTCAGGAAGTTTGTTAATTCGCGTTCTTCTCCGGGCGTGCGGCGTGCCAAACCGGTGGTGACGGCATAGGCGGGGTGATATTGTCCAGTGGTTGCGGAGGGAGGGAGTAGAGTTAAGCGAAGGCGGGCCCATAGGTCTATACCGATCAAGATTGTACTGTCGAGAGTTGGTAGGATCTGGAAAGGATGGCGGATATCTTGATGGTGAGTGGTTAGGGGTAGAGTAATCTTTCCGTTAATAGAGGCGAGTGCCCCATCGGCTAAATGGATCTGGCTTGTGGCGGGGGTGATTTCGCAACCGATCCCTTGAGCGTAGCGCGCGGTCTCCGAATTGACCATTGAGATTTCTGACCCCGTATCTATGAGCGCGGAGAAGGTTCGTGTGCCGATTCGGACGCGGATGTGTGGACGTGGTGTATATTCTACGTCCGCGAGTTTTCCGGCCGGGGTGCGCTGTTGGCGGCCCCGGCCGTCGGGGCGTTTCCCGGACGGGGATGACATTCTTTTGTCAGTACCCCGTCTTTACCGCATTGTGAGCAAAATTTTCGGGGGGGTCGTTTGCACGAGAACCGATCGTGACCTCGTTGCTTGCATCTCCAGCATGTATTCTGGCGATCGTAGGGAACTTGTTGCGAGGGCGTGGCCGTATTCACGCGTCGACATTCGCGTCCGTCTTTATTTTCTATTGCGCGAGCTTTTTGTATCTCTTCGTATTCGGCGGCTTGGTCTATAAGGTCGTGCAATGTGGTTCTTTCGTTGATCCGGACGAAAAGTTTGTACTCGGCCCTCATGTTCTCGTAGAGTCGGTCTAGTTTTTCGGGCGTCGAGTGATTGCCTGCGCGGCGCATTAATGTGAGCATGTGGGTGGCGTACTGCGAGAAGGTTTCGTCGGGGTGCTGCCTCCGGTCGCGAATTTCTTGTGCCAATTTTATCTGATAGCGGCGCGGTAGGAAGTGACGGCGGAAATCGGTTAGGAAATCTCCCCAGCCTGACCATTCGTTCTCGTTATTGCGATACCAGGACAGTGCGTTACCTTTAAGTAACTCGGGAAGCCCTTCTAGCATAGTCTCGTTGGAGTATCTGTATTGTCTCTGTAATTCAGTAAGTCTTTCCAGAAAGGAGAGGGGATCGCGGCCGTCGAAGTGGCACCCCCATTTTCGGATTTGATTCATGGTTTTTGCGTGCCCCATTTCTGCTGAGGGTACGCCGGAAAACGGTGGGGTGACGGGGGAGGTTTCAGTGTCGGTGGATGTTCCGGCTTTTATGTTAGGCATAATGTGCGGATGAGTGTTCGCGTACGTTCGTAATCGGCGGCGGATGTCTTCGAGAGTCGCGGTTGTGTCGATACCGAATGCCTGTGCTACTCGGAGGGCGTCTGGTTTTGAAAGCGTCTGTACCCAGGCTGGCATCGGCTATTCACTTTTTACTTATTCTTTAAAACGGTCCCTGTTCGGGCGCCATGTAACGGTACGTCCCTGCGCGCTCGGTATTCGCTGTTTGCCGTGTACGGACGCGGGGACGTGCGCTCGGAGTTTCGCTCGCCGGATGCCGGGTTCGTAGCGGTAGACGCGGGTTGCCAGGCAACCGGGCCCGAGCGTTGCCAGGCAACCGTGGACGCTAGCCGTGACACGTGGGGCGGGCGTCGCGGGAAAGTCCGAGAACGCTCCGACTTTCGAGATGAGATGTAAGGACAATACCGAGAACTCTCGGTATTGGCGGGAGGAGGAAAATCCGAGAACTCTCTGATTTTCCTCCGTCGGGAGGCGCAAGAATATCGAGAACACTCAGTATTCGTTGCGGGAGCGAGACAGCGGAGAACACTCCGAAGGTTCGAGAAAGGAATGAACAGGAATACGGAGAACGCTCGGTATTCGCTGAGAGAACTCTCCCTTGCTGTTCTGGTCGGGACGGTTGTCGGTGTTCGACAGGTCGGAGGAGCGGATAGGACTGGTCTCTTTCGTAAAAATTCGTCGGGTATTTATACCCCTATCCGTGCCACGTGTCACCGCTTAATTTGTTAAATTACCAATAATCATGTGGTGGCTGCGTGACAGCTCGTTGACGCGCGTGTGTCGGTCGGTCGCGGTCGGGAGCGTTCGGGCGGCTTCGGATGTCGGGCCGCCTTTGCGCGCGTTAGTAATAGAGCATCGGATGCTCTGTTACAACAGCAAGGCAATTCTTTCATAGCGATTCTTTATCGCTGATCCAGTGCCGAGACATAAACAGTGCGTTCGAGAGAGTCACGTTTCCACGCCTGACTTTCGAGAGAGCAGCTGTTCGTCCGAGCCCATTCAATTCTCATTCATTTAAATTCTTACAATTCTGAGCTGGACTAACAGTATTTTACTCATAACGTACATGGTCTGATATATTTGCCTGCAGATTGTGTTAAGCACGGTCCACTAGAAAGTTTTAGCTGTTTTAAATTTGAAAATTATTTGTTCGAAATAAAGAAAAAAATGCGTACATTACTACATCATTTATAGCAAATTTGTAACATACTTAAAGAACAAGAACGAATATAATAAATAAATAATGTGACAAAATATCCAGTATTACGGAAACAATATAAAGTCTAAGTTTATATTAAAATTATTTATACTTATTATAAAGTAAATAATACTGAAAAGTATGAATTAAAAATATCAGATAATTGTGTTATATTGAAAGATAAATCTGTTTTTTGCATTAAAGACATTTATGAAAAAAATGATACAACAGAAATATTTTTAGAAGAAAAAAGTTCACCGAATCCAAATTATTTTTCCATTCACCGTGTTCTTCTCAATTATTCCATATTCAATATGTACAAAACTTAGCTAATGATGCCTATACAATTAATGAATATTAATGAATATTAATGAAATACTCATGAAGTGCATCAAACATCCCATAATAATGGCTTTATTATTTTACTAATAACACATAGTCAATATGTAAATAAAAATTAACTTACATAATTAAAATAAATAATATAATAATCATAAGGTTAAGTAAACAAATAATAAAAAATAAAAAAAATAAGTTAAAATAAAAAAAAATAATTGTTCGTGAAAGCGCGCGACTTATAACAATTAAGAGGACGGCATAAATAAATCTTAAGTATCTCCAAGTTCACTTTTTATTCTCAAATACGAGTAATCTCAATACGCACTAATTACACGACTTTTAATTTACAGAGTTTTACAAAAAAGAATCTGTCGCTAGCTGCGAATAACTTTATTGAGCGGGAAGCAAGCTACTTCCGATAAAGAATACGGAGCTTTCCAAAACACTATAATAAAGTTACGTTTCATTGAGTACTTTCCGAATTATGGAGCTTGAAAGTTACAGTACGGCGTTATCCATGTACGCATGCGCTTTAGTTGGCCGGATCAGTGATCGGTCTTGCTTTAGTTGGCCGGATCAGTAATCGGTCTTGCCTTAGTTGACCGGATCAATGATCGGTCTTGCCTTAATTGACCGGATCAGTGATCGGTCTTGCTTTAGTTGGCCAGATCAGTGGTCGGTCTTGCCTTAGTTGACCGGATCAGTGATCGATCTTGCCTTAATTGGCCGGATCGGTCTTGCCCATAGACTTTATAAATATGGACTGGCAATTGCTATAGTTTCTGCATAAGAAACAGTATCCGCGGGAGGTTAAACAAAGAGACGTACTTTTTGATACTTCTTTCTCTTAAGATGTCCGGAAATATGTATTGCGCATAAGTTCGAAGCATATGGCGGATTAATATAATAATATAATCGAAAACAATATTGATGAAGAATAAAAAATGAAAGACTTCATAGTCAAACATATAAAATGCAATAAAATAAAAAAAATATATATATAAGAAAAATGAAAAACATGTTAGATAAAACTTTTTAGATTAATTTGTGGAAAAAGTTTTAAAATAAACGATATGTAATTCTATATCGAAGTTTTTATTTTTTATGGTAATTCTGTAAAATAATAAAAAAAGAATAAAATAAGAATTACAATATTTAATGAATCATGCATGACATACTTGCTGCATACTTAAATTTTAGTTTTATATATAATTTCTAATGTTGTTTTATTTTATATACATAATACACTCGTTTTCTAAATAATGAAATTATAAGAAGAATAATTTTCTTTTTAAAAATGCGAGTTTTTGGAAAAATATGATAGTTATAATTATTTTGAACAATAAATGTTTTGAGACTAATAATAAATTATTTTCTATAAATAAGCGATTCATGTTGTTTATATTTATTGCACTTAAGCTTTTTGTTCTTTTTTTCCATTGCTCACAAATATATCTATTCTGCTTTAAATATTGAAAATTCTAAGCAACGCGACCCTAATGTTCTAATGTAATAAAATCTGTTAAAAAAGTAGGTAATAGAATGTAAATTTTTTTTTTAATTTCAAATGAAACAAATAACTTTTTCTAAGAATTATTATATATTAAGAATATAATAATTGAATTGAATTTGTAATTTAAAGCTCTCAAAATTTATAAAATTTATTTATTTCTAAAATAAAAAAATTTCACAAATGCTTCTACAATTATTAAAGTATGCTTAATATATGTTACTTTACAATAAGTCCTGCTTCATTATTACTTACGAATGAAAAGAAACACTATTTTCTGCAGAATAACTCACTCTACAAATAACACATTTTCGAACCATTATTTCTTTTTAGAAATATAATGTGATATTTCTGAAAGATATCTATTAGATTCGGAAAAAATTAACGGAGACCGACTGGATTTGAACTCGGGATCCCTCGTCTACCAATCCGACACTTAGTCTGCACGACCACGACGGCTCCTCTCTGTTAGTTGTTTATATTCCGAATCTCTTTCATGACCGCTTACGGTCGTCTAATTCTTACATTTCTATCGATATTCCGTAAATACGATACTATACAAATAACGTACAATAACCTCAAACTTTTCTTTAACTTGCATAAGTATACACCAATAAGAATGCATTAATGTATAGTATATGTCAAGCATGCGCAAAACGTATTTCCGGACACTTTTAGAAAAAGAGACGTTTTTCTCTCCAACCTCCCGCGGAGGATTAATCATATCTGTTACCAGTCCATACATATAAGATCTATGGTCTTGCCTTATAACTTAACAAGTACTTAACGAAAGTATTTAACGAAAGTACTTAACTTTATTATAGTGTTTTGGAGAGCTCTCGAGATAAGCTACAAAATATGTAATAAAAAATAGGGATTTCCATTTAAAAAAACATTATCCTTGACCTTGACCTGATTTTGACAAGGTTACTCAAGGTCAAGTTCACATTTCCATCATGTGTCACCCTTCAAGCCATGCAACTTTCGTTCGAAATATTTTTCAATAAAATCATCAATTCGCGAGATAACCAACCATATCACTTAAAATGAAACACCCTGTATATATATATATATATATATATATATATATATATATATAAAGGGTGTTTCATTTTAAGTATATATATATATATATATTATACATATCTAGATATATCTATAGTTATAGTGTGCGTACGTATGTTTGCTGGTATGTGTGTGTGTGTGTGTGTGTGTATGTGCGCGCGCGTGTGCGTGCTGAGTAAGTTAGTAAAAATTAGTATGTATTACTTGTTACTCCAACATTTTAAAACATGTGCTTTGGGAACTAAATAGCATTTAGTCCCCTTCTTCACATACAAATAGATATATAAGCACAGGCAAACACATATACACATAAATCTTTTTTAAATATGTAGATAAATCGCATATTATTATCTAAAATCTCTCGATTTATTATAAAAAACCGATTTAGAACGTTACAAGAATAATAATAAAATACATTTCAAATGACTGTAGCAAAAAAACTAGCCATTTTTAAACTTTGTGCCTGAGGAAACTTGATCAGTAAGTCAAGAACTGTACCATACTAAAATTCAGTCAATTTCACAAAGGACCAAAGCACGTGGTTTGTGCGGGTTCCTTTATAAGACTTTGCGCATAATCTGTTTTTTCAAGTTTGATTATCGGGATTGCTAATATTTTGCTTGTTGAGTTTAGTGACAAGACATTATTCATGGTTCTTGATAAAGAAAAAGAAATTATCTATGATAAAAAATTATTTCATATATGACAAAAATAATAATAGTAAATATTATTTAATTTTTATATAATGATAAAATTTTTATATTTCAACAAATATGTATGTTTTCAGTACAGTACAGCTCATTAATCAGTCCTTACAATTACAAAAAGGTGTAGAGGACCAAAGTATCTCTATCGCTTTCTCAAAAATACGCGAAAAACTTAGATGCATATATCTACATCTCATTCTAACACTCAAAAAGAATTCGGTTAATAAATTTAAGTATATATATATATACATATGTGGGACTATAATTCATTAAATTGATGACATTGACTATAATTCATTAAATTGATAAATATTTTTTGTTGTAAATTTATCCTTACATTATTCCTACGATCTCATGTTTATATAGAAATTATTATATAAATATTAAGATAATTATGAGGATTTATATATTTAATTATTCTTTAGAATTATATATGGCTCTGATGGCCATATATACTTTATCGTAATTTTCAATAGTTCGAGTACTTTTTTCAGTCGTAGGAACAATTCTCTTTTTAAAATCTGTTATATGCAATTGACTATCATGTATATCTTTAGATGTTTCTGTTTCACAGTGTACACTTTTATCAATAAATGTAGTTTTTATACGCTCTAATGCTTCTCCTAAAATTGTATAAATATTTTTTTTATGAAATGAAAAGAATAGAGAAATTTATTATAATACTTACGTTCATTTTCATCAAGTATCAAGTCGTCAAAAAAAGCAATATTTTGTATAAATAAATGTAATGAATCTTCAATATCAGATGATTGGCAAACAAAATCAGGATCACAAATCACAAGATGGCATAAAAATCTGATACCTTGTCTCAATATCTTGTATTGAATTTTTTTCATACCAAACCAAAAATTTTGATCTAATTTTTCTGAATATATTTCTGTTAGATAATCATTTATATTCTGATATGTATAATCTTTGTAATTAATTTTCTTCAAAATACAACATTTCTTAGAAGTGTAAAATGTATCTGGCCATTTTGTATTGATCATGTCTACTTTGTTTTCAGAACATTTCTTTAACATATTAATTGTAAATCGTAATAATTTCGTGTAACAATTACAAGATTTTGAACTTTCAGTTCTAAATAAGTTATTCTTCTGCAAGACATGATATACACATGATATTAATGCATGCGTCATGTTTACTATAGTGAGAAAGTCTGGATGAAAATGTTCCACTTGTGCAATAAAAATTTGTAATACACAAGCATCTAAAACATAATAAGCATTCTAAAACATAAATATATAAATATAGTTAAAGAAAATAGATAAATTTATGACATTTTACAATTAAGCAGAATTTTAGGCACCAATTACCTTTCATTCATGAATAATTTGTAATTTGTAGTAATTATTAAAAATGAATTTAAGAAATCATTTCTTGGCTTGTGTTACTAACTATATGCATATGTTATTTAATAAAATTACATATTTATGCATGGATATTGAAATGGCAATAAAAGAAACTCGTGTTTTTCACTCTCCCACATTCTAATATATTACTAACAAAAAATTTTTATTTTTAAAAATGTTATTTCAAGAATTGAACCTAAATCATCTATTTTCTGAATTAATAATTCAGCCATTACTAAGACATGTGCTGATATTTATCGCAATAATCCGATAAATTAAAGAATATAATTAAAAATATTCTTGAAAAAATATAAATATTCTAAAAAATATTCATGTTTTTAGATTATTATTTTAAATAACTTACATACCTGGTGTAAAATGTAAAAGTCCTTTCCATCTTTTTATCGCCATTAATTCTATTAAAATAATAATAATAAATATTTAAGAAACAAATTTTTTGTTATACATATTCAATATTACTTACGTGAACTCATGCAAAGTTTGGATATAAATATATTGCATTTACTGAAAACCATTATAAAATTTGATAATGAAACATAACAGAGTGACAATGGTCTCGAGAATATGAGTTCTTTGAATATCAGATAAATATATTCTAATCTGAAAAAATTGCATTTATATAAAATCTATTAAATATTAAAATAATCAAAACAATAATATTAATATACCCTTTGTCACAATAACCCACTTTTTGTTGTACATTACACAGTACTTTTATAATTGCATTTATAAGACCTGTAAATTGATGAGATCTTCTCTGCAAATATTTATTAATTATAAAAAACTATTTGATAAAAATTAATATCTTTAAAAAATAAAATAATATGTACTTACAACACTTTCTATTAAAGTAACACACTCTAAAATAATTTCAAGCATTTCAAATTTATGGCCTTTTTTTAACCATGTATTGTAACGTGTCATTTGTTGCAAATAATAATTATAGCATTTATCATTGTGCGTGAGCAAAATTGACTTCCCTGCTAAGTAATCACTTAAGTATGATGATTCAATACTAATTTGTGAAAGTGTACTAAGTAATCTTCTAGCTTCAATACCACGTTCTCCTTCATGCCATGTATCTGCTTCGCATTCAGACTTAATACATATATTATGATCTTTGTAAAGTGTAGACAAATATAAGTCGTTCATATCTCGAATATCATCATTCTTCATAGCTTGAAAAATTGTTTTCAAAACTGTTATAACATTCAACATTAGCTCTCTTGTAGTTAAAATCAGCTAGAAATATGAATATCTATACAAATACAATATTATAATTCATTATCATAATTAATTTCATATCAATTGCAATATTTAAAAAAAATATATAAAATATATCATGTTTAATATAAATATAATATTATATTATGATTTTAAATGATATTGATATCTCTTTATATACCTTATTGATTATCGGTATACATCTTTCTGATTCTATTTCGGTATTAATTTTCTTTTCAATGGTTGCAATTTCAAGTAAAACAAATTCTGTTGTTAATCTTTTTCCATCTATCATAGTAACTACTGGTTTTACTAATTCTGGATTTTCTATAACACATAAGATATATAATTATATTAATATATCTTTACAAAATTATTTCATAAAATATATTTACCAAAAATTCTGAATGTTTCCTCCTCTTGCAAAATAGGTAAATTTCTTCTTCCAGTTTTTTCTATAACTTTAATATTAACAATGGATTTTTCTGGTAATGATACTCTAAACATTAATTCTGAAATTCTTGTAAGAGGAAAATCTGAAAAATTTTTATAGTATTACAAAATTATCAGAGTAGAATAGTATATTTTATATTTTTTACCCAACTTTCTAACATACTCACAAGTATTACATGTTTTAAGTTGATAATCATTTTTTTTATGAATATCAGTTTGTATACATATTTCTTTCAGATTCCTATTTAGATTTGTTGTCCTATATATGTGGTTGAAAGAGAGAAAGAAGCAAAGAGGGAGAGGGAAAGAGAGAGAGAGAAAGAGAGAGAAAGAGAGAAATTCAATATGTGTCAATTTTATTTGTGTTAGCTTTACTTTTATTTTATTTCAATTTTGTGCTTGTTTATATATCCATACATACATATGTGTGTATATATATATATATATATATATATATATATAATTACACACACACACACACACACACACACACACACACACACACACACACACACACACACACACACACACACACACACACACACACACATCACACGCACGCACGCACACGCACACACGTCACGCGCATGCACGTACGTTCGTACGCGCGCGCGCGCGCACACACACACACACACACACACACACACACACACACACACACACGAGATATTTGGCAATAGACTATCAATATATACAGATTTCAATTATATTCAGTAAATTTTAATATATTTCAAAAAATTTCAACACTTACATTAAATTTCATAAAAGAAATTATAATTGAAAACTATAAAATAGATGAAATATGAGAAAAGTTATTGAAAAATTACTGAATACATTTCAAAACAAATTTCTTTTAAAAAATTTAATGTAATATTATAAGTAAAATATATATATAATAAAAGTATATAATAAAAGTTAAAATATATATAATAAAATATATATAATAAAGTATATATAATAAAGTATATAATAAAAATTAAAATATATGCTGAAAAATAAAAAAATTTTGGAATAATAATGAAACGGATGAATTGAGAATTTCAACAAAATATTTCTATTAGAGATGGGAGAAAACATAGATTCTAAATAATAAAATCAAAAGAAATAAAAAATAATTGTGATAAACTTCATTTTTTATAATTATAAATGCTTTTTTTTTTAACATTTGCGTAAATTAAATATTCATAATTAAAAAATATATTAATCCGCATAGGATAAAATAATAAGCATATGTACAGTCATTGTCGAAGTACACTGACATATGGGAATCAAATATTATAATAAATATTTAATATATCCTCCACTTTATTTGAGATTCAATTAATTTTTTTCTATGGAAATTCTGTCTTATATTTTAGAGAAATCGGCATTAGACGATCTGTATTATATCTAAATTCTATATTATAGCAGTATACTTTAATGACTATTAAAGAGGTTTACTGTTCATTCTATGTATATAGATCGACAAAGTGTCATGCTTTAGCGTTTTTCGCATGAATATGTCAAAGTAAGAAGGGAGGATGTATGTCACGGCGGTGGTCCGACCACGAATCAGTCGTGAAAATTCGTAATTATTTTTACAAAAAATATTATCTCAGCTAGGAATCAAACCTGGATTCCCTGCTTATTGGGCAGGTATCTTATCCTCTCGATTACTGACACATGTAGTGATATTTATCGCAATAACGTGTTTAGAACAACACATTAAACAATACAATGTCACACACGCACGCACGCACGCACGCACGTACACATTTATTACATACAATACACACATTCATTCTCTCTTTCGAATCCTCAGGACCAGCATTTGAGAGAGATGATGAGTTCTCTCTTGATACAGGTCAGACTACAGCAGTAATACCCTCCAATGCTACTGGCAAATATATTAAAAATCTTTCTGGAGCGCAGCAAGAGAGATTGCAACGAAGCATGGCTCGAGCCCTCAAAGTAAGAAGGGAGGGTGTGCATCATAGCAGGAGCTCAATCGAGAACCAGTTGTAAAAATTTAAACGTTTAAACGTTTAAAAACAAGTTGAAAAATAAATATAATCTTTATAGTAATTTTACTATTCTTTAATTATGATTTTATTTTATCATCTAGAATTACTCCTTAAATTTTTTCCCATCTGTAATCGAAATCTTGTATATATATATATATATATATATATAATTCATTAATTATCATAAAAATCGCAAAGTAATACAAGCCTTTTTATTCAGTGTAACTTATTTTATCTGTTAAAAAATTATTACCAAAATTATTACCAAACACCCCTTACATATTCATACATGCATGTGAGCATATGCATTAACTAATTTTTAAAATATCTAATTTAGAATTTTTGTTGTTTTTAAAGCATTAGCTTACCAATTTCCTAGATTAATAGATGTGGATACAAGATTAAGAGGAGTATTTGTATATAATGATTGAGGATTTCTCAATTTAATATTTGCAGATCCTAATAATTTATAACGTTCTTGAAGATTTTCAATTTCTAGATTCTACACATTAATACAATGTAAATATTTTAATAATTAAAAAAGTTAGTAAAAATTAGTAGTAATAATTAAAAAAATATACTTACTTGTATTTCTAATTGCGTTTTTAATTGTTCCTTTTCTTTATAAATTTTGTTGATTTCTATTTGATGACGATTGGCTTGCTCTTCAATTAAACGTATTTTTTCTAACTTCTCATTTTCAAATCGTAGTTGAGTTTGTTGTAGTTGCTGCCGCAGAAATACAGTTTCACCATCTTTTGTTATAAAGTCATTTAAAAGTTTTTTATTTTCAGTTTTTAATTTTTCCAATTCTTTATTATCTATAATACATAAAAGAGATTAAAAATTCCATATTTTATTTCTCATTAAAAATAGAAATTCGTTTCATTTCTTTTTATTTATCAGAATATCAATTAATCAAACATATCACTATTACCTGATACAATAAAATTATTTCTGTTCTGAAAAGTTGAATTATGACTTTTTTGGTCTATTAATCTATTTCTAAATTGAGAATAATTAATCTCTGTTGTATCCTGACTATATTGACTTGTACCCTGTATATTTTTTCTTTGTAATCTTAAATTAAATTTTTCTGTTGGTAATGACAATTTTGAACATGAAGTTTCAAGAGAAGTAGTAGCAATTGTTTTCTCTGGAAAGCTTGATTTCATTAAATTTACATTTTGTTTTAACGGCTCCAAATTATTTAACAAAGTAGTTTCCTTAAAAGTAATGATTCGAATTATAAATGAATTCCATCATATATTTTTAAATTAAATTCTCTTTGATAAATAAAATACCTGTATGGAAACTTTAGACGCAATTAAATCCATCTCCTCGATATCCTCTTCATTGAAATCATCGCCCCAAAGATCATCATTCTGGGCATTTTTATTTTCAGGAATTTTATCCTGTATTTTGTGATATTGTAGATTCTTAGAAATGTCAAACTTAGCTCGTTTCGTAGGCATACGACAATCATCTGTTATCATCTCATCAGATCGTTTAAACATTGTGAAGCAAAACTATTAAACAATGTTGGAAGCTTTCCAAGAGACTCAGGCGACACAAAATGACACAGTGTTCAACACAGTACTTTCCAAAAAACGACACGACATTACACAAGGGTTGCGTTCCGTTTCGCGCATTATGCGCACGAATGACATAGAAAACGTTCCGTTTCACTCAATTTGCGCATAAACAGCGCTTAGAATTCCCTAGATCCCCACCACCTGCAGCGCATAACGCACGCATCAGCTACCTCAAGTTCAAGTTGTAGCAGCTTATGCGTTCTATGCGATTGTGTAATTGCATATGGCGGTTGTTGACATTGTGAAAAGTTTTGAATTCTAATTTTACATAAAAGTGTCAGTGTGAAGATATGAAAGAGACATTATTAGAGTTCCCAGTCTTCATTGAAGAAACGCAGAGCATCATCACATTATTTCTTACTCAGGAAATAATTAATAAAGTTCAAACAGGTAACATTTAGTCGAATATATTTGTAGGTTATATAGATTACAACAAATACAAGTAGATCATTTCTTACGGAAAAAGCTTTTTGACAGTAGTGAAAATACTCAATTGGGTTAGTTTTCGGTTTTTGAATTAATATTTCCACTACTTCCAAAAATATTTTTAAAGGGATTATATTTTTCTATTTATTCAATTATTGGCTGTAAATATAAATTATATTAGGAATACTGTTGTTACAGATCAAAAGTTGCTGCAATCGCTTGTAAACAGAGAAATCAGTAAGCAGAATAATTCTACTGACTTCTCAAGTTCTTTAGAAATTAGTCAGCCTTCATCAGCATTGTCTGAAAATGTTGATTCCGAAGAAAATGATTGTTCGACAAATACAAAAGGATTTGTATGGTCTGATGCTGCAGTATATTTACTATTAGAATTGTATCGGGAGAAAGAATCCGACTTCAATTCGGGATCTAAAAGAAATGCTACTATTTGGGCTGAATTAGCAGAAAAAATGAGAGAAAATTTCAACGGAAAATATGCTGTAACTGGGTTGCAATGCTCTGTAAAGATGTCTGGTCTTAAAAGAACATTTAAAAACATAAGCGATCAAAATAAAAAGAGTGGAAATTGTTGGAATACATGGATCTTTTATTCGGTAAATCGGTTTCTTATTTCTGTAAATAATGTATTAGAAAATGAAATACAAATTTGATACTGTTAATTTTATATGTAATCTATTTGAATTTTGTAAATAATTTTTTACGTAATTGATTTATATAATCTAAATAAATGCTTTTACATAATTATAATTTTGAAGATGATGGACTCAATTTTTGGGAAAAAGGCTTTTGTGATGCCACCTGCGATTGCATCAAGCAAAGGTCCAGTTAAGCCAACAAATGTGACAGAATCACCTTCATTACCATCTAGTAATAATAAATCAATAAGATTTCAATTCTTTATACATTCTTTGTCTTTGTCTGCATGCTTTAATAATTAATTTCTATTTTAGATCCAAGCAAAAAGCGAAGAGTTGAGACTGTCCTGAAGAATTTCATTGATGATATAAGACAAGATAGGAACACAGCAATGGCCAAAAGAGAAGAAGAGAGGAAAGAATATGAGAAATTAAAAGCACAGCGGTATATCGAGCGTAAAGAAGAACAAAGGAAAATTCATGAAGAGAAAATGGAGATACAAAAATCATTGATTGAAATTATGAAACTTTTAATTGAAAAACAAAAATAATTTTGATACCTCTATATTTATCTATAGCAAAAAAAATAGTCTTATAATTTCCGTAATGGCATTGTTTCGGTGATATGCCCTACATTCTATTTTCTATGTGATAGCTAGTTTGTAACAAGTCTGTGATCTATCGACAATACGTACAAATAATATTAATGTAATAAGTGATATTAATCTAATAAGTGATATTAATGTAAGAAATGATATTAATTAATTAGTAAAAACTATAATATTTTCAGTTATACTCCTTTACGAAGTTATACTCCTTACGAAAATATTTTTGAAATCAACGATATCATCCTATATATATTTAATATTTTAAAATATTTACATTAAAATTAATATTTTAAAATATTTAGCTTATGTTATTTTGTTTTTATATTATTTTTAATTTTATATTACGAGTATTTTGAAAATGGATTTAAGTTTTATGTTTTAATTACTAAGTTAAAACTTGGGGTTCATTTATAATTTTATACTTATATAGTAATAACTTCAATACGCGAATTATAATTTTAAAATGGCCAAAGATATATGGATTCAGAATAAAATAACTGAACAAAAACAAACGTTTAATTTGTTTTTTACTTAATTATTACTTAAATATATTTTTATTTTTATATACACACATGTTCAGTATTACATATATTTTAATGTTATATTTTCCTTGGTAAAGCATTCATAATTACATTTCTTTTAGCATTTCCTAAGTCAACTGCATTATCATGTAAAACAGGTATTACTTCGTCTTCATTTCTATATATACCCATCAGTTCAATTATATCGTTTTGCAAAATACAAATGTTATGTAATACACAACAAGCCAAAATAAATTCTGGAATTTTTCTAACATCTGTTAAAGGTAAACAGTCTAAGAGAATCCTAAAACGAACTTTCAGATGACCTATTGCCCGTTCAATTGCCATTCTCGTAGATGACAAACAATAGTTAAAATTTTTTTGCGCATTTGTCAGATGACCATTATCTCTAAAAGGTACCATAACATGTGGATGGATATCATATGCAGCATCTCCAATAATATGAGAATTATTAGGAAAATATATTTGAGGTAATTGAAGAAAATCTGCCACTGGTGAGTTCCGAAAAACTCTTGCATCATGCACAGATCCTACATGCCCAGCATAACAATGTGTGAATAGTCCACGCGACTCACAGACAACTTGTACATTAATTGAATGAAAACCTTTCCTATTTATGTACGAGTCTGGATCTTCTTTTGGAGCACGAATTTTAATATGAGTTCCATCAATAATACCTATCACGTTTGGAAAATCACAAACTTGTTCAAATTCCCTTATTATTTTTGTGGCAACTGCATCTTTGGGCCACTGAATAAACTGAGGAGCAATACAATGTAGAGCATACGTTACTCGTCTTAATGCTCTGAATGCAGTTGCTTTTCCAATTCCAAATTTCGTCGATACAGACCTGAAGACAATAATATAAATAAAATATTATTATGAAATAATTAATAATTTTTCTATCTTCTATCATGTATGTTTAAACATTAAACAGTGGTCTTAATTTAACTTACTATTAATTATTAATTTACTAATAATTTTTTGTTTTCTTTCTTTAAATTTATATTAATATAATATTTTAATGTATAAGATCATACCTATAAGAATCAGGAGTAGACATGAACCAAATTGCAATAAGAAGTTGCTTTTCGGCAGAAATAGGTTTTCTTCCAGGCAATGTATTTATGGCTCTTAGTCCTGGTCCAATTAATTGTAACACTACTTCAAATGTTTCTGGAAATATTCTGCAAGATATAAAACTACTAATTTCTTGGCATTGCTTTAAATTGATAAACAAAATTGAATATAGAAAATAAGTACTATGTACAAACGATTTATAAATATTTTAAAACATCAGTCAGATTGAATAAAAAATATGTATGTAAACATTCATTCTCACCGAAAATGTTCTTTGAATACGCGCCTTGTGTATCCAGGGATGACTCTTTCAACAAAATCTGTTATTTTTTCTTTAAAAATTGTTTCTCCACGAGTTTCATTCACCATTAAAACCGAATATAAAATTTCTAAATCACTGATGCTCAAACTGTTCTCATATTCTTCGTCACTATAATAATCATCAGAACTCCAAATGGATGATTCACTACTGTCACTTTCATTAACATCATTAATTAAAAACATTGTCACACCGACAGCACAGTTTATTATTGTGGAATCCATTTTGATTTCACATTTCTAATGCGTTAACATCGTTCCGTTTCAAAATGTACATCATGCGCATAATGAAACGAAACGCAACCAATGCGCTAAGCATTGATTATGCGAACGATGCGTGCTATGCGTGAAACGGAACGCAACCAAGGATACATAGCTTAAAAGCTGAGTTGCGGCTTGTATATCAAGTACATGGCTACCAACTATTTTTGAAAGATCAAAATTAATGTGCTATAAAAATTTGGTAATCCTGAGGAAACAAATAATACAATCATGATATAAAGAAAGTGTAAGCTGTCACATGTGGCGCTTTAGTGCGCTGATAGACCGCTTTCTCGCGCATGCATATTATGATCAATAGTCATATCTAGGGCTGTATACATACGTATAGACACCCGTTTGAGCACGTCCCGATTGACCACTAGCCACTCACAGCGCTTGAACAGTGGAAAAATTCTAGGCACCAGCCCTTGCGAGTGGCTAGTGATCAATCGGGACGTGCTCAAACGGGTGTCACCCATTATATACGTATGTCATGTTACAGCCCTAGATATAACTATTGGTCATAATACGCATGCGCGAGAAAGCGGTTGCCTAATAGCAACACTAAAATTACGTCACATGTGACAGCACCCTTACACTTTCTTTTTACATCATGATTGTATTATTTGTTTCCTCAGGATTACCAAATTTTTATAGCACATTAATTTTGATCTTTTCAAAATAGTTGGTAGCCATGTACTTGAACGGGTGTCACCCGTATAATAGGCGTTAAAATTTTGACGGGCTCCACGCTAGGATGAGATAGGTTAAGTAAAGTAAGTATTTAAATATTATTAATTGTTATTAAAGGTACATGTTATTATTTATTATTTATTATTAAACATAAACATAATATGGATATATATAATCAAAAGGGAGCCATTAAAAAGCATGCTCGTAATTTTCAAATAAAATATTTTATTTTAAACGCATAAATGTATTTTATTATATACTTTCTTTCCTTATTATTATTTACAAATACAAAATATAATTTTGTTAAAAAATTAATGTTATTGTAGGTTATTAATATTAATTATATTTAAAATTCTATATAATTAAATAATTTTTATATAATTTTTACAATTTTATACAATTGTATATAATTATAAACAATTTTATATAATATAAAAAATTTTAGTAAAAGACCAAGTAATACCTTTTTTCTTCTAAACGTGATACTTCAATGTATCTGCATCTAAATACGCATGCGCGAGAAAGCGTCCCTGATAGCAACACTGCGTAACTTGTGTAACTTGCGCCGACCAATCGTTTCACTTGAACATTGATTCCGCCTAGTTACTTTATGCTGTTTATGCTATTATTGTTACGCTAAATCTAATTTTTTTGCGGAAGATACACAGTGAATAATCAAAATAATCAGAGCTTCAGCAAAATGAATAAAGATCAAATCAGGATAAGTTAATTAATTAATATAATAATGATTAATTAAATCATTATACCAAATTAATTAATAATAAATATATATATTAATTAATTTATAATATTTTTCAATGCGTGGCCCAACAATATCTAACAACTGATTGTAGAATTAGACAACCGTAAGCGGTCATGAAAGAGATTCGGAATATAAACAGCTAACAGAGAGGAGCCGTCGTGGTCGTGCAGACTAAGTGTCAGATTAGTAAACGAGGGATCCCGAGTTCAAATCCAGTCGATCTCCGTTTATTTTTCCGAATCTAATAAATATCTTTCATCTCAGAAGTGGGATTCAGCCCATGTTACCTCAGAGAGGATACAGCCTTATGTTACCTGACAGGGAGAATTCAGTCGATTTTGTGTATGTCGTTTGTATGTTGTTCAAAATGAACCAAGTTTATTTTTCCGAATCTAATAAATATCTTTCATGATTAAACATTTCTATGTACATTCTAGAATAATTGTAGAACATTTCGTAATCTTCAAATTCCATTTCTTTGACCAGATTGTCATTGTCATTCTGTAATAATCTTCGTCTTTCTGCGAATATCGGATGCACCCACATTCTATGACGAGTTTTTTCCTGTTGGTATACCATCAGTTTCCATACAATTTTAAAATATTATATTGTCTAATTTTCTGTTGTTGAGATTGTTTCATTTTTTTCCACTTTTGCCATCGCTTCCATATTAATAACAACAGATCAGGATCCATAATAACTTCTGAATACATTCTCACAGATTAGATTCACATTTTGTTCATACACATATTCGTACATAAAATCTCGGTTCCCTATGAAGCGTACTTTTCCAGATACACAGATTACGAAAATATACATATATATATATATATATATATATATATATATATAAAAGGATAAGATGCCTGCCCGGTAAGCAGGAGATCCAGGTTTGATTCTTGGCTAAAGTCGTATTTTTTCGCAAAATAATTACGAGTTTTCACGACTGGTTCGTGGTCGGACCCCGTCGTGACGCACACCCTCCCTTCTTATTCGGGGGCTCGAGCCATGCTTGATGCAATCTCTCCTGTCGTGCTCCAGGAGGATTATTTGTATATTTGCCAATGGCGTTAGAGGGTGTCGCCGCTGCAGTCCGACCTGCATCCATCGAGAGGATAGGACCATCATCTCTCTGGAGTACCGGTCGTGGGGATTCGAGAAAATATACACACATATATATATATATATATGTGTATATTGTAATATATGTGTGTATGTCATTGTATTGTTGACTTGTTGTTCTAAACACGTTATTGCAATAAATATCATCACATGCCTCGGTAGTCGAAAGAATAAGATGCCTGCCCGGTAAGCAGGAGATCCAGGTTCGATTCCTGGCTGAGGTGGTATTTTTTCGCAAAATAATTACGAGTTTTCATGACTGGTTCGTGGTCGGGCCCCGTCGTGACGCACACCCTCCCTTCTTATTATGATATGTAAATTTCCAAATACAAAAACCAATTACAAATTAGTTTAGCATTTCTGTTAAAGAGTACAATAGGAACCCTAATCAGCAATTGGTTGTATTAATTACGCATTTCTCGAAATTCCGCGAAATACGCTTTATGTGAAAGAAGGTTTTCAGAATAGCGTAACGTATTTTAATAAAATACTAGTTATATGCAGATTACGCTTAGGCCTCGTCTACAATGCGTGTGTCGGGTCGTGAGTCATAAGAACGAGCCAATCACAGAATGTAGAGAGAATATTTGATTGTGATTGGCCCATTCTTACGATCCACGACCCACGACCCGACACGCATTGTAGACGAGGCCTTACGCAAGTTACGCTTCATGTGATGGCACTCTAACAACATTACATATGCGCAGTCTCGACCAATAAGAATTGAATCCAAATGATGGAAAGTAATATGGCTGCAGCGCGAAATGTCGAAGTTTTTCCAATTAGTGCAGAGGAACATTAACTTATATTGCGAGAGAGAGAGAGAGAGAGAGATTTAGAAATTTACATAAGTTATTATTTCTCTTATTATAAAAGAAATTTTGTACTACGTTTGTATTACTCAAGTATTTTTATACTATTTTTTTTTAAATATCTGCATTTTAAGTACACATACCATACGTACACGTACACAACCATATATGATTGTTTTGTTCGAATAGCGCGGGTGTATTTTGACCCAAATTTCATTGGCTCCGCTCATTGCTATGCGCAATGATACACCTTTCTTTTTATATCATGAATACAATATGAACAATATAATTTCCTTGAGGAAACAAATATAATTTTCCTTGAGGAAACAAATCATATTTAATGTTTAAAGCGCAATCTACTGACAACATTGAGAATCAAATTGTTTCAGCAAACAGCTTTACACAATGCGTCAATGTTTGACACTGTGTTTAATTGTGTTTCCTAGCTGGAAAGCTCCCATAAGGCCATACCAGATTAGCGGTTACGCGGCGGTTGCCAGTTGACGATTCTACTTCAGCCAATCACAATGTAGCAGGTCCTGGTTATGGTCAATGTGATTGGTAATAGTAGAATCGTCAACCGGTAACTGTAGCCGGGCAACCGCTAGTCTGATATAGCCTATAAGGCCGTATCAGACTACGGATTGCCGGTTCATAGATATATAATATATAATAGACTCAGCATTAGGGGTGACCGTTTGACTATGTCCCGATTGACCACTAGTCACTCACAACGCTTGAATAGTGAAAAAATTCTAGGCGCCGACCCCTATAAGTGGCTAGTGGTCAATCGGGACATGGTCAAACGGATGTCACCCCAGCATTAGCTATATATATTAGTCCTTGACAGAACGGTGCGAGAAGCAAAATATACGGGAAGTTCTCTCTTTCTCTCTGCGCAAATAAGATGCGCGATGATTTATTGACAGGTTATATGACAGTTATGATGAACAGTTATATTGTTCTTTATAGCTTTACTATATATTAAAACTTTCTTTTTCGTATTCAATAAACTTAAAAATATATTATTTCATTTTAAATACAAGTATATTGCTACAGATATCAGATGATTCTCGAATAGGCCATTTTTATTTGTCAATAATGCGCGCACAATAAAGGACAGATATTCCCCGATATTTTGCCTCTCTCACTGTTCTGCCAAACCCAACTGGTGGTAGAAGAGTATATGGTATGCGGGGTCTATATTATATGTCTATGTACCGGTTACGATTCCTAATTGACGATTCTATTTCAGTCAATCATAATATAGCGAGTCCTGGTTACGGTCAATGTGATTGATAATATTAAAATCGTCAACCGGCAACCGTAGTCGAGCAATCCGTCTGATACGGCCTATAGGCTGTGTTCCAAAATTGATTGTCAGCGCTGGTAGCATTATGAACATAGAGACGTTTTAGTAAGAGTCTGGCCATCACATATCTTTTCAATATTTCGATTTTGAAACGTTTTGGTCCGCCATTTTTTCTCTAATGACGTATTAATATCACGTGACATCGATCATAGCATCTAGCGATCATTGAGCTTATTTTCGGCATTTTTTTCTTTTATTTTTATTATAAAAAGTGTAACGGCAGGGCCGTTACTTGTAAAAGAAATAAATATACATATATAGATATACACCTGGCTTATTTGTCCTGCGCTGCCTATCCTGCTTGCACGCACACCGCTCGCGCTATTTCACTCGCTTGCCTGTACACCGCACGCGCCGTCTCGCTTACGCTATTTCTCATGGTGTCCCACACGATACTGACTCTCCACCACCGGACCGACGGCGCACAATGGGGAACGCCGGCCGGGTATATAAGCCCGGCCGGCCGAGACATCGGAATCAGATCCTATCCTGCGATCCGACTTCTGACACTGACCTGACCAGTACCTACTACCTCTCGGGGCCAAGGTTTTGCTTGGCTCTGCCGGGTTTCATCAATTTTCTCTACTTTCGGGCTGAAGTTTCGCTCAGCTCTGTCGGGTTTCGCCAGTTTCCGTTGCTAAGGCAGGGCTCGACGTGACACTCGGCCTTGCCCGCAATACCTAGCCGTCCAACTTGACATTAGCTTGTAAGTGCATGCGAGAGATTAAGTCCGCTAGTTATAAGCCGGTAGCTCTAAGAATCTTTAGTTGTAACCGCGCCGTAGTCACGTAAATAAACCGTTGTAAATAAATCGTTGCCGACCGCACGCCGCACCTGTCTTGCACTTCTCGCTGCTTTGCGCCAACCGCTGTGCGTCTCGCCTCCTGCTGCCAACTACACTGTGACATTCTTGCATTCTGTATCTATCTTTCTTTAAATAAATTATCTTTTTCTTCAATCTGTGTTCTCGTAAGCTTGAATCTCCCCTTCTCTCGAACCCGGACACCGACGAGCCGATCCGAGCGTCGAGCGAGGTGACCGCGTTACAAAAGAAAAAGATAAGGAGAAATTATATATTCTACAAAGTTTTTTGGGTGTAATTGCCAAACATAAATCTTCAAAACATTATAATCATTTTCAGGATTATAAACTATTCTCGGAATTTCCTACTCAGTCAAATGTTGATATATCATACGTATCAAAAAGTATAAGCATTAAATTATATAGAAAATAGCGTTTTATATAGTATCGCTGGTTACATAGTAACGAGTATTAAAAAGAATATGTAACTTTGTGAGCAATGTATTAATAGTGTAGATTCTATAAATTGAAATTTTTCACGACATGCAAAATTCCCATACAGCACAAATGATTGTTTGCCGACTAATTGTCAACTTTTTTAGTCGATTTGAAGTTGACTTAAAGTCAACTATTTCCGAGGATATTAAAGTCGACTATTTATGTTAGACTTTTAATGGACTAATATTGTCAAAATTTAATATTGTCAATTAATATTGTCAAATTATTGATTAATATTAATTAATATTGTCAAAATGTTTATGCTTATTTTTAGTTATACAGATGCGTTATTAAATTATAAAAATTCTAATTTGATATTTATATTTGACGCCAAGTCAATATTATGAGCGTTAAGAGGAATGCATCATTAAGCTAGTATAATTCTTTCTGAGTTTGTTCGATTTCTATCCGGCGTTCATTAAATTATGTAGCAACGCAACGCGTGATATTAGTAAAATGTGACTCGATGTGACCAGTGATATAATCCAAGACAATTCTTTTTTTTTTCTTGATATTATTAATAGAAACTATAAAATAAATTTAGAAGATGTTACTAAAAATACATTTTAAAAATATTTTTTCGAATATTTGCTAATTTCTCGAAAAATTACTACCTTTCAAAATTTGAGGTTATGTTGTAAAAATTGTAAAATTAATAAAGCAATATTATCTTTTTTTGTTACTCTTGGATGAAGTTGTCATAAATTAATATTACAATTTCATGTTCTTTCATATCTATATAAAAAAATATTTGTTATTTAATTTGGGATAATACTCGTCAAGGTAACAATACACTTTCATTTTTTACTTTATATATTTTTTGTTTCTTTCAGTTTGCATCTCCGTCCATTATTTTGATAATATGATGAAAATGATATGTGGAATGATTTAAATATTTTAAGTTATGTTTCTTATAAGTTCTTTATAAAATGGTGATGGAATACTTTTAAAGTTCCTGAGTACTCAGCTAAGAACTTTGCGTTGACGTTAGCGACACACAGTCACTGTAAAAATTAAAAGTTCATTCATCCTTGTTCATCTTATCCTTATCCTACTTGTTTATCTTTATATAACTTGAAACGGTTATCGTTATTTCATAAATATTAATTATATAATAAAATATTTGTTATTTTTTCTTTTGCATCTTTAATCAACAAACACACCTATTATATTATAACATAATTCACATTTTATAGAATTATTCACTGCAAATGCAATATTCATTTTTCTATTTGTCTTGTATTTATAACGTTATATATTATTTTAATTACATTTTGTAATTAGTATATGTTAAATATAGATAAGAAATAGATATAATATGAAATGTTTTGACAACAGATTTAATGAATGAATATTGTCTCACGGAGAAATTTTGCAAACAGCATTTCCTGGCTGGTCTTTTGATGCAAGAAATTAGGATCTTCCTCAAAAAGATCATGTATTAGGTGTACAAAAAAGTTCTGAGCTTTTTTTTGTAAAATTCAATCTTTATTCAAAAACAAACAAAAATATATTAATCAGCGAAATATTCCCCATTTGCATCAACGACCTTTTGCCATCTTTCGGGTAGCTTGCGAATTCCTTGACGATAGAAGCTCACCGGCTTCGAAGCGATAAAGTCATCAATGCATTTTCGTATCTCTTCAAATCTCACGAAATGTGTATCAGCCAAATGATGCTGCAGCGACCGGAATAAGTAGTAATCGGAAGGTGCCATGTCTGGGCTATACGCCGCGTGCGGGAGAAGTTCCCAGCCTAACGCAAAGATATGGTCCTGAGTCACTTTCGCAACATGTGGTCGAGCATTGTCACGAAGCAAGATCACTTTACGACGTCCTTGGCCAGTAAATGGCCTCTTTTCTTCTAATGTATCGCTCAAATTGATCAATTGTTGTTGGTAGCGGTCTGCCGTGATTGTTTCACCCGGTTGTAACAACTTGTAATACAACATACCTTTCCAATCTCACCAGATACAGAGCAAAACCTTCTTGGCATGGATATTGGGCTTTGGCGTCGATGTCAAAGGTTGACCAGGGTCAACCCATGATTTTCTACGTTTAGGGTTATCATAAAGAATCCACTTTTCATCGCCTGTAATGATTTTGTGCAGAAAATCTTTTTTCCGGAACTTTGAAAGCAAAGTGAGTGCAGTGTCACGCCGACGATTTTTGTTGTCTTCGGACAATTCATGCGGAACCCATCTGCCTTCCTTCTGAACCTTTCCCATCGTATGTAAACATACGGAAATGGTTTGCTGCGTAACGCCAAGCTGTTCTGCAAACTCCTTTTCAGTTTGCGCAGAGTTTATATCCAGCAGTGCTTGCAATTCGTCCGTTTCAATCTTTTGAAGGCGTCCAGCACGCGGTTCATCTTCAAGACTGAAATCTCCTTGGCGAAATTTTTGATACCATCTTTTATATGTAGTATGACTTACAGCGTTTTCTCCATATGCAGCACAAATCATTGCAGTGGCTTCAGCAGCATTTTTCTTCAGATGAAACGCGAAGTGGATGGAAAATCGAATATGCTCTTTTGTTATTGCCATCGTGAACACTACTGATTTTTGAGGTTATGTGCATCAAACACCAAACCGTATGGCATTTTAGAAGGCCAAATGTCAACGCTTTAAAACCGCAAAAGGCGGGAAGATATATAAAATTTAAATTGTTATTTCGGTTGTATGAAATCTAAAGCTCAGAACTTTTTGTACACCTAATAAATTCATAAAGCTGCCATTGGCGCTTTACGGGATTTAATGGCAAAACACGAGTAGATGATAGGTATCAGAATAAGGTGCAATTTCTTGTTTGTAATTACTATATTCATTTATAGTACAATTTCTAAGAAAATGTATTATTGAAAAAAATATTGGAGATTTTTTCTTTTCATAATTTGTATGACTATAATTTATCTAAGTGTTTAGTGTTTTAAATTTTAATTATTTCAGGGTCAACTGAATAGAATAACATTTAAATACCGTGGCTTAATATTATATTGGAGAATTTGCACCGATTACAATCAAAAGAGAACGAGATCAAAATAGAAATTAAACAGAACGACGCTAACAAAGTATTAACTAGCAGCTCATTCTTGACAACAAAGGATAGTGCTAGTTTTACGACTGCTGATACATCCAAATTTATTCATAGGTAATGTACTAATAAGACAATTAAATAAATAATTATTAATAAATTGAAAGTCAAAGAAAAATTTTAGTATTATACAGACTAATTCTTCATCTGGACAATCGCCTATAAGAACATCTATGCATCTACATTCTACTTATTTCGCCACCATTGCGGGCCAAGGATTAATTAACAGATATTCTTGCACCAGTGTTGAATCTAATACATCAACAATGTCTGATGCGTCTCAATTCAATATTTCCCAAGAGACCATTGTTCAGGAGTTGACAGAAAATGGAACAGCTGAGAAAAAGAGCTCACGTACATTGAATGTGACACAGGTCGCCTAGGTATAATAAGTTGCAACCCCTCGGAAGTGAAAGACATATTACTTTGTTTCCTATTATTGTTAAATGTTTGGATGATTATCAAGTGATTGCTTGGTAGCAGCAATGCAATGATATAGAACTACTGAGCTTTTTCACAGTGATTGAGTAAATAACAAGAAAAAAATAAAACTGCTTATTTTTTTCGAAAATATAGTAAAATTTTCTTATTATATGAATGGCATTGTTATTAGATGAAATTATATTAATATGCATCTGGTATAACTCTTAGACTTTGTGTGAATAACTTTTTTTTCTATTTTTAGAATGAGCTTGTATCTTTTCAAGTATATTGGTAAAAGACAAATAGCCGCGAAGTAATGTCGCGAGTAATGTTGGGAAGCCCCATACTATTAAAGCTATAACTTTACCCGCCAGAATGGCACTGTCAGACTTTACCACTGAAAGTTTTACTACTAGCACATTACAATCTCACAATACAGCTACTAGAGAAAATCTATTTGAAAATAATAACTGCAAAGTATATCAAGCTCCATTAGAGCAAATATGGCAACAAAAGTTAGCCTAATCGCGTTGGATTGCTCGGATCATTTCTGTATTCATTTTAAAATAATTATTAAGCGAATTTTCTGTTTTCTTGATTTTATGTGTAAATATGTTAATGATTTCCTAGAATACATTTAGTGATTATACATTAGTGATTACTCCGTTTAAAGCAACTATTAATATGTCACAAAAGTATGATTGTCAAAGATTGAAAGACTAATTGACCATTTTTAGATAATACAATAAATAAATATTTAAAGACATCAAAAAGTCAATACAAGCATGTTTAAAGATTTTAAAGATGCATAAATTTAAATATAAGTATTTAAGATACATATGGTATTTTTAATATTGATTGATCATATTGATTTCAAATTGATATTCACGAAACATTAATATGGTTTACTTTTTTCAGGATATTCTTTTTGCGAATGAAGGCAATAACGTTGTTATGCAAAAGTTTTCAATATTTATTTATCGTTTCTTTTAAGTTTAAGTCCGAGACGTTACTTTGTCACGTTTTTATTAGACTTCGAGCTTTTTTAAATAATTATACTATTGTGCTTTTTCAAGGTGAATATTTTTTTAAGATTTTAGAAAATTTAGTTTTTTTATAACGGAAAAAAATAAATGCATAATTAATTATCTTTGATAAACAGCATATGGTAGATATGTAAAATATGCATAGAGTTTGAATATATTTTTTCTTTGTAGGCAATGCTGTGCTTTGCGGTCGCTTATGTTATGAATTACTACGTTGCTGTAATAGTAAGCTAAGTTCCATACGACAGGAGTCCTGTGTTTTAGTATGTTTGCTTACGCAAAGTAATTTTAAGTTTACCAGTCGGAAAGGACTTTTTTTTGTGAGAGGAGGAGAAATGCATTTACGCGCCCCTGGAGGTAACCGTTTCCTCCAGGGAGTGTGGGACTCACTTGCTGGCCAAGTACTATCCACTAAAACCATCCTCTATATGAATACAACACTAAAGGCTTACGGATAGAACCCCGGGATGCCACAGGCACAACTTCAGGGCCCATCCAGCCATGCTCGTAAAACCGAAGCCCAACAATTACGGTTATTAATTAACTTCTTTGACTGCTACAGAAATCCAATACTCGGACATCCACACCACCACCAGGACCAGGGATCCCAGGACCAGGAAAGGCGAGGATTCATGTCGCGGAAAGAGGAAACGGAATCAGGTAAGAACCAGTTCCCACCGGATCCCATGACAGGTGCGCACATACGGGAATGCGGGAAACGCGTAGTCGATCCGCCACGCGGGGGACAGATACGACCACGCGACTGGACCAGGCGATCGGCATGACCGATCCCCTAGGCCATCACGACCAACGCACCCTGTCTTCGTCTCTCCGCATCTTCCTTGAGAGACATGATTTCACCTATCATTGTTTCTATCCATTGCCACTCGTCTCGTCCCGACAACATAGATTCGACGAGCGTTCCCTCAGATAATCTTTTCCCGAGTCTTTGCTCAACTTCTTCGCGTAAATAAGACCATGCCTCACAACGAAACACCGTGTGACCAGCATCGTCCCGTCCTGCAGGACAAAATTCGCAACGCTTTGTATAAAACTTTCTAATCCTATATAAATATGAACTAAAACAGCCATGATTCGTCAATGCCTGCGTCAATCGATATGACAAAAACCCATGAGTTCTGGATAACCACTCCTTCAAGTGTGGAACTACTAGTTTTCGAGTGTACAACGCAGCATCGTCCGGAAACATTTCGGTCAACATTTCTTTCCACTCTGTAATTATGTCATTCTTAGCTCTAAATTTAACAACATTTCTTGCTTGATGGGTAAGCTTACATTGGTGTCTAAATTCTAATTCCGAAATACGGTCATACACCTTTTTCCTGCTCCTGGCCAAGATGGCGAAGGGAGGAATTCCCGCTAAAAGCAGTGACGCCGTCAACGATACCGTACGATAGGTCGAGATAACTCTAATCGATACACGCCTCTGTATACGATCAATCGACTTTAAATTCCTCTTAGTGAGGACTTTATCCGTGGCCCATACCGGAGAACCATACAATAGTATGGAGTGCACTACGCTGGTATAACTTACGCTTATCAAATTTAGGACCGCGCAGGTTGGGCATCAAGAGGTCCAGTCGCAATAACACTTTTTCCGTCTTTCCCGATACCATTTCAAAGTGATGAGTAAATTTCCATCTATTGTCGATTACAATATCAAGGTACTTCATCCTGTCGGTTGACTGGATAGAGACCTCATCCACCAAAAAGGTGAGACTTTTATCCTTAATGCTACCTGGGCAAAACAATACAGCCTCCGTCTTAGAAGGAGCAGCTTCGAGCTCTAGCTCTTTTAATTTTGCTTATCACTAAATCACAGATTAAGTTCGCTTTAGAGGTCAACAAATTAAAATTCCTACTGCTAACGATGATCAACGTGTCATCCGCAAAGCACAAAGTGTAGGAACCATACGGCATTCCAACGCTCAATACACTGTCGTATGTGATGTTCCACAACAGTGGGCCCAGGACTGAACCCTGAGGAACACCACACGTCACCGAGTGCGTTGTGTAGCGGCCGCTCTTCTTAATCGCTAAGACGATCGGATAGGTAATCCATTAGCACACGTATTATGTACAACGGTACCTGCTTGTCTTTTAACGCTTTTATAATTTACCTCTAGGCCAAAGAATTTAATGCATTGCGGATATCCAAGCCGATAGCCAAGCAATACTCACCCTCGCTAATATGATTTCGGATTATATGCTGCATATTATCGCATCGTTCGTTGACCTACCAGACCTAAAATCATATTGTTGATGGCTGAGACGGTTCTGGAGGTCTCCCTGTAGATGGGAAACTATCCTATTAAATAATATACGTTCGAAGATCTTCCCTATGTCACTCAATAGGCAAATTGGACGAAAAGACGACGGTGAATCGTCCAACCCGGCTTTCGTAGTAAAACCAAGCGCGCTCGCTTCCATTCGGAGGGGAATACGCCTTCCCTCATACATTTATCAAACATTTAACAAAACATTTAACAAAACGCGTCGAGTCCAGCGAGCAGTAAAGCCTTAAAATACGCGCCGATAAACCATCCAATCCTGGAGCCGCCTTGCGAGAGCAGGACTTCTTTATTGCACCTCATTCGAACACTGCAGGAATAGTCTCGTCCAGAACCCCAAGTGCATCCTTATTCCATTTGATGGCCATACGGGTAGAGCGATCTCACCACCTCGCCGATCTTGGCAAAGGACAAATAATCCAGTGGAGCATTGTATTCTAAACCTCGGATCTTCTTCATTATTGCCAGGTACGGCCTACCCCAAGGATTGGAGTTTATTTCCTCCAGTAGCTTACTCCAGGCCAGTTTTTGAGAGCGCAAGATCGCATTCCTCATATTCCGAGACCGTTGACTATACTGCAGCCGGAGGTCTTCATATTGCTGCGGATTGCGGTCTTTTCGTCTTCGAGCTCTGGTTAGCTTCCGTCGTGTTTGAATATATAGCTTACGTAATTCGGCTATCTCCTCATTCCACCAGTAGGCCCTTCTTATATGCACTTGTCTAGATCTAGGTATTGACAAGTCGCAGACACGAGACAACAACCGAGTGAGCGAGTGAGAGAAGTCGTTAGCTAAACTCGTAGGATCACACAGTACATCAGCACATCTAAGATATTCGTCCTTGAACTTGTCAGGATCGACTTTGTCCGGATTCCAGTCTTTGCGCACAAAAGTATTAAATTTTCGCGGCTCAAAGCGCCCAAACTGCCAACGTATGTATCTGTGATCCGAGAAGGATACCAGGTCACTTATCAACCTCCATGTAAAGCCGTCTCGTACCACCCTACCTGAAACCAGGGTGAGGTCAACGATTGACATCCCCTGATCCCTTTCGCAAGTAGGTCTCGAGCTATTATTAGCCACAACCAGAACCGTCGAATCAAGCCACCTCTCCAACAATGTATCTCGATCGTTAGTAATCGTATCACGCCAGTTCGTTGATCTCGCATTAAAATCTCCGGCTATGATAATAACTCTTTCCATCGGGTAGAAACGTACCAGATCGTAGAGGTCGTCCAGAAAGCCATCAAACTCCTCGAGGGAGCGATTAGGAGAGAAGTAGCAGCTAACCATTAGGTGGTCATTAACTTTAAGGGCTGTAAAGCCATTCCCAGATTTGATTCTTGAGACAGAGGGGGTACCGGTAACATCAAACAGGAGGATTGCGCTCTTTTCACAGGCAGACACATACCAATCTGTTTCTCCTTCAGTCCTGTATGGCTCAGAGACAAAGACCAGGCTAATTCCCATCTCTTTCACATAGTGCATCATGAGATCCTGTGCCCTCTTATAATGGTTTAAATTTATTTTTAAGGATTTATAAATCTTTGGTTTCCATTTCTATCGTCTTGTTACAGTTTTCGCACCGGTTTCATCCTGTCAGGGAATTTCAGCGCGTAACATCTATTGTTTCCTAACCTATGATCCGATTGGAGGCCGGCCTCGAAACAGAGAATACACTTTGGATCACGGTCACAGGAATTTGACGAGTGTCCTTTTTCACCGCACCTATAACAAGTATCTGTTCGGTCCACTAGGCTTTTACAACTACGGCTTAAATGCCCGAACGAGAGACATCTAAAACACTGAACCGGACGTTCCTCCATCAAGTCTATTCTAGCTTCCGTCCAGCAAACCTGGATTCTTCCTAACCTGGACAATTTAATGGCCGTCGACAATGGACAACGCATCTATACGACGAGAAGACCATTATTCGCTCGAATTTTATTGTTAATCTTGACTTCACTGGCCTTACACACGCCCTGAAGAGATACCACCTTGGCAATTTCCTCTTCCTTAACAGAATTATCAATGCCAGAAATCTTAATGCTAGCCATCTTTACCGGGCGCGAAATTACAACGCTAGGACTTACAATTTGTCTGGCCGTTGCTGCCAGTTTATCGGCTTTCTCCACGTTATTCTCTCCGTGGACTTCTATTAACAAGTCATCCGATTGGGTATACCTAGTTCTTGTACGGTCAATACCCAATTCAGATAATGAAATCATTTCGCGAATTTTAAAGAATGCCTCATCGCAAGACTTACCTTGAGTGGATTTTATGGTGATAGCGGCCGTTCTAGGAGGCTTCCTCTTGTCCCCAGGCGGTATGCCACTTCTCCTAGTTAATCTTTGTCCCACAGCTGATTCCTGCTTCCTCATTTCCTTTATGACACTCTTTCCTTCCTCGCGAGGGGTTCCCTTTCTTCCTCTCCCCTGATTGGGTAGAGAGGAGGGAAGAAGCGAATCCCTCGTTTCCTTCTTCTTGTTCTTTTTCCTCCATTTTTTGTTCATTTGTATCCATTCCACCTCCGTATCCGTTGCTGTGAATGGAATCGTCTCGGATATAGAGGGTTCCGTTTCTCCAGGAGTCTTATGCAGAGGTGGCCACTCCTTATTTAATTTGGGTTTTTTATTTCTCTCCACTATCACCATTTTTTTTTGTTACAGGTGCCGGAGTCCCCGAGTCAACATCACTACGCAAACTATCACCAACCGGTAAGTGTACTCCGTATAACGAGTTCAAGGATCTCACTACGTTTTCCGTGATTAGCGAAACTAATTCCTTGCTATTAATTTCTGGGAATTGTCTTCCCTTAGGCTTTTTCGAGGCTGTACAGACCTCACTATAATTAGGGCTGCACTTCTTAGGTGGAGAACTAGGCGGAGATATTTTCCTGGAAGAAGTAGAAGGAGCCATCAGTTTCTCATAATATTCTCTCGTCTTTTTATTCTCGATTTTTAGCTGTTTGTTATCTTCCTTTAGCCTAGAAATCTCCTCTTTCAACAGCTTAATTTCTCTAGCCATGTTTGCCACGGATTGTCTAGCCCTGTCCTCACTACCGCCCGATTGCACCCTATCGGATAATATGCAAGTTATCTCTTTAATCTTCGCAAAGCTCTTCCTCATCCTACCCGAGAGTTTACTCTGGATCCGCGGGGATTTGGATCGCATTAGCTCCACATTATCGACCAGCTGCACCGCCCAATCTGTGAGCCCAATCTATAGGTAGGGGCAAGCGTGTCTATTGGATCGTCTGCGGATTCTTCGTCGGGCGAGCAACTTTCTGGTTCGGGTAGCGTCGTGGCTTTCCTCTTCCTCTTAGTCTTAGAGCTATTGCTAGTTGTAGACATAGCATCGTCATCGTCTAACGAACCAACCCTCTTCACCCAATGCTCAAGAAGGATCTGCGCTAGTCGGAGCGGGCCTCCTAGGGGGCTTGTAGTTGGGACCCCTCGGTCTACCTCTTTGTTTGGGAGGAGCTAGTGCCCTTAAATCGGAGACACTCAGTTCCACCTCCGGAACACTCTTATCACCGACCGTCGGTGACACAACGATGTCGTCCACCGGAGCATCCTTTCGAGAAGAGGAAGGTATATCCGGTCGCAACTTCTCGACTTTCACCATAACCTCTTCGTAGCTAATTACTCGAGGTTTACTCGAGTTCCCTTCCTTGTCCATGTTTGCGTCCTTTTGAGTAACATCAGTCGTCACTGAGGTAGATCCGTCCTGGTTTATATTAATAGCACTATCCATATTGCCTGTAGTAGAAAAGCGGTTCGCCCATCATGGGAGCCACACCGCGGTGCAGCCACTTCCCCGCTGTAAAGAAGTCCCTAGTTAAGAGAAGCCGAGAAGCGGTTTATCAGGCGGCCTACCCTATCCGTACAAAATGACTCTAACCAAAAAGGTTACAGGATAGGCCCGCGCCATAAATGATGCTAAGGTTTTACGTCACCCCTACTACACGGGCCCGTACCCATCCGAAGGGCGGACACCCGTGCCCCGAGCTAGACGGTGCTGCAATTTGCCCTATGCAGCTCCGGGTATGGGAGAATACTGGCCACATAACTCCCCACACACACGCCTTCAGGCCCCCTTCAACCCCGGCATAGGCTCCAGCCACTGGGAGGGGAGCGGCCATCACGACATGGAGGTTCACGGGATTTTTGCCTGCAGTCTAGGAGGCTACAGGACTTACGATTACTACCCCAGAGGTCACAACGCCAGCCTCCACCTCCCAGCCCGGTTGGGTGGCTACTACTCCCCCCTTGGTTAGTCTGCCAGGAATATCCAAGGCCCTTCCACCGTGTCCCACACGTACCAAAATCCATTCTCTCTCTCCCGTGCACACCAGCTTGGGTACTCCGGGTTCGCAAAGCCTGTACTGTCTCCCCCGAAGAGGAGACAGCCCCTGGGGGAATCGGAAAGGACTAGAGTGCATTTGCAGGTATAGTACTCTTGTTGAAAGCACCATTCTAAGTTTGTCTTATTTATGTCATACATTTTTGTCTTTTTGTTGATTTTAGCAGAATTGAAAGCTTTAAAATCTATTACATGTTTGTAGGTGATAATTTTACTTTCTCAAATGTTGAAGGATAATTAAGTAAGTTAAAAGGTATAATTAGTCTGAACAATTCACGATTTCAAGAATCGCTATCGTTAATCAACAGCTATGCCTTTTGATAAAATGATGAAAAGTACAGGTTTTCCAGTTGAAGTGAAAGATTTTAATAAAAGAATACAATTTTAATTCAATTTTAATTCAATCAAGAATAGATATAAGAAATATTAATCTGAAGGTTTTTAGGTGTTCAAGATGTTCAGTATAACAACAGTTTTTTACTCGAACAATTAGAAGTTTGTGTCGATACGTTAGAGAAAACCGAGCATTTCGAATTGCTTTGATACTTACTATTGTTTAATAGTTCCTATGTATGAAAAGAAATTACGAAGCTTTAGCTAATTATTACTCGCATTTGACGCAAGCCTATAATAAAATTGAAACAATTTTAATGATAACTGCGCAAATGCGGGAACATAACAATGACCCTGAGATGCTGGTCGATTTACAACATATAGTTTAACTAATTCTTATGCCAGCATACCCGAATTGAGACATACATGATTGGAGATGATGGCTAGGAATCATACCAAAGACGGCAATTTCTCAGAGATGCATATTTTTATTATGTTGACATAAAAATATATTTTCATGTATTTTAAATATTTATTCAATGTTATTCAACGAGATTCTTAACGCATATTTTAATAACATATACTTTTAAGGCTACTTGTTGTCAATGCATATAGCAGTGCTAATGGCTAAATATTTGAAATTGCGGAAAGTTCATCCGTGGAGCGCAGAGGCTTTTGATTAAATTTTCATCAACATTGAAAGACGAACGGAATCTCAAACTTGATGCTGGTGAGATTTGTATGTTTTTACTGCATTACATATTTATCCTTTGTTGCGCTTTTATTGTGTTACATGTATGTATAAATCAAGAATATATATAAGAAAGACAGTTTTTTATTCGAACAATTAGAAGTTTGTGCCGATACGTTGGAGAAAACCGAGTATTTCGAATTGCTTTGATACTTACATTGTTTAATAGTTCCTATGTACGAAAAGAAATTACGAAGCTTTAGCTAATTATTACTCGCATTTGACGCAAGCCTATAATAAAATTATAGAAATGAACTGGAAAAAGATTGCTCGGGAGGCTTTACAGAGTAGCATTCTTTGGCATGGTAAGATACATTATTACTTCAGAATGCATATTTTTGTAATCCACAAAAATTTATATATGCATATATAATCAAACTTATAATGAAGAAATAACGAAACTTGTCATCAAGAAAATCATAAAATAACAAAATTGGCACATCCATTATTTAGGTATAGTTTGAAGAGGAGAATGGTCAAGAATACATCTATAAAGAACTAAAAATGACATCATTGTCTGAGATATCGAAACGATTATTACGTTAGTATAGTGAAAAGTTTGGATCTGAGAATGTTAAAATGATAATGGATTCTGTATTGGTTGATATAAGCAAATTGGATCCCAAGATAGCGTACATTCAGGTAACGCTATACTTTGAAAAACTGAAACTAGAAGTGCGACAAATCAAGTTCAAACAGAATCACAACGTGTCTTACTTCATGTTCGAGACGCCATTCGCTAAGGAGGGCAAGGCAAGAGGCAATCCGAATCAATGGAAACGTAGAACTATTCTCACAAATATGATCAAATGTCAAATTTCTAATAATTCAATTTATTTATTCGGATATTTGACATCTCACTTTCTTGAGAAAGAAATTTAAAAAATTTTATATTTATCGTTTTTACTGCGCAATATGCTTTAAAATAGTTTTTTATATATAAATAATCAAATAAAAAGTGTTGGTTTATTGTCATAAAATCGACCTTAAGTCGACTGATATGGCTGACTTATAGCCGACTATAGTTGGGACATTTGTCGACTATTAGTCGGCTATAAGTTGACATTCGGTCTAACTTTAAAGTCGATTTTAGATTTCTTCTGCCGACTTATAGTCGACTAACAGTCGACTTTGTGCTGTTTGGTTAGTATGATTAAGAAGTTACAAAGATAACACTTTATTTTTTGTTAATAATCAAACATTCGAAACATTTAAAAAACTGGAATATATATTCAGAAAATAAAAAATCTATTTGCAATAATAAGAAGTTTTTAGTTAATAAGTTTCTTAATATTTTAAGTAATAGTCACATCTTGCAATGTCATAATTTAAATACAAAAATAACAAACAAATTTGCAGTTTATAGATTAAGGATATCTAATAAAAAAAGAATTATTACCCACTCAGCACCACCCAGCAAATGACTATTTGCCGACCTTTTTTAATCGACTTCAAGTCGACTTGTAAAGTTGATGTTTAGCCGATTAAATGTCGACTTTTCTGTAAAAGTTAGCCTAATCGCCATAACCATGTAAAAAAATCGACTTATAGTTGTCATAAAATCGACGTTAAGTCGACTGATATGACTGACTTGTAACCGACTATAATTGGAACATTTGTCGATTATTAGTCGGTTATAAGTTGACATTTCTAACTAAAGTCGACTTTAGATTTCTTCTGCCGACTTATAATCAACTAATAGTCGACTTTGTGCTTGGGTAAATATAATATTATGACAGTAAGACAATGGCAATGCATAATGCAATAAAATAAATTAAAATAAACTATTAAACTTTGTTTATTTAATTTCTTCCTTGTTCATCCAATAGTGAAAATATCATTTTGCACTTATCATTGGTTACATGTTACATCACTGTTACAAAAATGTAATTACTGACCAATATAATATTAGAAATTACTTATTTTGAATATTAAAAGCACTAAATAATATTGCTTTTAATATTCAAATTGAGTAATCAATCACTATCTTTCAATATTCGATTTCTATAAAGACATACGTTACATATCTAAAAATAATTTTATTAAGATTTTATTAAAGAAAAAGAATTGTGTCATAATCTACAAAAAATAGAATCTGTCTGAATAATATTCGAATCGATATATGTTTCGTAAGTTTTTCTGAGATTATGTATGTTCCATCATTTTATATTTTTTTTATGTTTCCCTCCGGATGGAGAGTGCCAGATTATTCCGGCTACGTATCTTTAATCCTAAGGTTATACACAGGTTAACACAGGTCCTCTGTTTCTGCACCTCCTCTCTATTGTTTTATTATATATATATATATATATATATATATATATATATATATATATTATATTATATATATTATATTCTTAAAAAATTTGTAGATACTCTTTATAACTATCCAATCCAATCTTTTTATCGCTGATATAACATCGAACTCCTCTCTAACTCCCAATTGCTTAAGCTCTCTATCCATTCTCTCCCTCTCCTCATCATATCTGATACACTCAGTGATGCTAATTTCAAGACGAGAGTCACGAAAAAGTCAGGGAGTGGGGATGCCGCACACAATGAGAAAAACATGTCCTTGAGAAGGAAGTTCCGCCGGCATCGAGTAATAGACCAGGCTAGCAAACCTAGTTCTGATTCTTTCGCTCTTTATTCTCACAATTAGTCTGCTCGTTCGGCGATTTTGACTTCTAACTATCGAAACCATCTCGCTTTATGATAGGCTACGTTCGCTTTAGCGCTTACAGCTGTAAGCATTATATCAGTAACATTGACATACAATGTTCGTTATATTAAAAAAAATGGAATTATATCTGTTATTAGAAAGAGATGATATCTGTAATTAAAAAATAATAGATATAATAGAAGATAAAAAAATTAGAAAAATAAAAAATTTTATTATTAATTTTATAGAAAAATTAGAAAAATAAAAAATTTTATTTTATATTTTTTTGTATTTTTGTATTTTTTTTGTACTTTTTTTGTATTTTTTATATTTTTTAATTTTATTTTTTACATATTTATCTTTGTAACAAGTACAATATGTTCATATTGAAACAAGATAAAGTCTTGTGCAGATGCAATGTTCTTTACAGATATTGTATATTATTTATTTAAATTTAACTTAATGCTTTAATCTATTTGATGAAACACAAGCAATTATCCTATTTGTATATTATTGTTGCAAATTAGACGAAGATGGACCAGCAATATCGTCTGCAGCATGTAGCTGAAAATTTTTCTTTTGCTTTTGCTTTACCGAAGAAGTAACATATAATTTATCTATCGACATAAGAGATAAATGCTTTTTATCGAGCTTCATGTTTAAAGCAGTTTCGTTTCGTGCTTTTAATGCTGCCTTCAATACACAAATGGCATTTAATCATGGCAGTAATCAACGATAATCTGTTTCGTTTTTTTCATTTTGTTTTCGTTTTTGTTTTAACATCTTAAGAGGGAAAATATTCTTTCCGGATTTGAATTTGGGAGTGCTCTAATAGAATTCAAGAGGAATCTTAAATTGGGATATTTGGGTTTCATTATTTAAATATTGTAAAATCTCCTTCCACATATTATCAAAATTTAATTTTAACAAATCTTGTTTTACTGAAAAATCTGAATTTAAGGCAAACAATTCTTTTTTTAAACCGTTTTTGTCAAAACCACCCATTCTTGCAGCGATAAAAGAAAGATCATGAAATGATCTTTCTTTTCCCTATCAGTACTCAATAAAGCTATATGTGATAAAAGAATTTGTAATTTTGATAAAAATATATCATTTACTGATAATCTTTTGGAAATTTCTTCGGGTGCAATTATGTAAAATCGCAAACAGTTCTCTCGAGCAGTTGCATCATGTTTGCGTGTCCATCCTTTATCAATTGATGAAGATATTCTCCGATCCTAAGAAAATATCATTTAAAGATTTATGAATTTCTGCCTATAACAAAATGTTATATTTGACAAATATTTCAAAATTTCTGATTTTATAAAATTTGTACAAATTTTTTTAAAAAAATCAATTGATTTTGACTGTAACAGATATATCCTCGTTTCCTCAGCTTGGAAAAATGCATTAAATACATAAAAAAAATGTAAAATGTATATTTTAAAAATAACAAATATGCTTTTGTATCTATATTTTGCATGACACGCAACAAATTTTCTACAGATATACCTTTCTCGCTCATGATCATTTCATTTGTCACGACTATCTACATCTTATAATTTTAAATGAAGGAATGCGCGTAATATGATAAAATATTGATTTATTGATTTATTGATTGAATTCTTGTTGGTACCAGGCTTCGATTGTTGCCAACGAAGATTCAGATAACACCTCTGAGAAAGAACCTTCCCCTTCTTAATTATGGGTTTGAAAGAAGGAAGTGGTGAGAAGCTCGCGCAGGGATTCTGACCATTTCCATCTATAAATATACGTGCGGAAAAAGCAGCCGTGCCTTTTTTCGGTACTAACTAGGCGGTGACATTAGTCAGTGACACGTGATCAACCTTAGGGTTAAATTCTTAAATTTATAATCAATTTTTGTAATATTTCTCTTAGGAGAATTTAAAAGCCTCCTCGATTAAATAAAGGTAATTTTAAACTAAAATAATTGGGAAAACTGAAATCTTAAATTCTTCTTAATTAAAATCAAGATCATAATTTTAAATCCAAAACCAGTCGCTAACAATAGCGTAGCGTACCATTTAGTCGCAGCCAATGGTGTTGCGACTGAATAATTTGAATTTAGAATCTTAATAATAAATAATTATTTTCAAACGTATTCATGCCCAAAAGAGGAGGGCGCAAAGTAATGTCAATACATTATTGCACATCTCTTCCAATTTTTTCTTGAAAGATAAATGTTTTCCGACCATAATAAATACATTGTCGCATGACAAAGCAACAATATTTGAAAAAGATATTTGTAGCTTCCACATTTCATATTTAAATGCATTAAACAATTTTTCCGCGCTGCAATCTGTTGCATCGATATCAATTAATTTTACTAGTTGCGAATGAACTTCTAATGTTTCAATATGAACGTATCGAACGTGAAATGTCATCCATTTTTCATTAGAAATATCTGTTGATTCATCTATAAAAATAGAAAATTTTGTATTTTGAATATTTTCTATCACACGATCCATCTCAATTGGACATAAAACGTTTGTAATTATATTCGTTTTTGTCGACTCATAGTCATGCTTTTCAAAACGTTAGGATCTTTGTCTACGTCTTTAAAAAAATCGAGTATTATTTTTGCATTTTCGTGTGAAATATTTTTTTCAGCGATTAAAGTAGCAAATCGAATCTCCACGAATTTGTTCCACTCCTCAAAGGACGAAAACGGTTTGCTAATTTCTATGTCTTCATTCGATTTGCTTGTTATTTCATCAAATTTTTCGCAATTATTCTTATGTATTTTAGATTTGGCGTGACGGTAGATTTGCGGTAAACCGCCAACAATAGTTTTTTCGCAGATCGTAACGCAAATAAATTTGCATCACATTGCACTTTGCGTAGCCATGGCTTAAATTGCTCGAGCTCTAATCATTGCTGCTTAAATACATTCGGATGCAATGGTTTTTGTTTAAAAGTTACGTTATCATTATGAGATGATGATACATCTTTGTCAATATTTCTTTTATGTTGCACAGATTCCGCATGTCTTACAATATTCAATATTGGACCACACGAAAAATTTTTAACGCATACGATACAATGAAAAAGACTATCATCAAAAGGTATTTTTCGTATCTAAAATTTAAATCGCTCATCATTAGGGCGAGTCTCAGTATTAATTAATTAATTAATTACTTTAAATAAATAATATACAATATCTATAAAGAACATCTGCACAAGACTTTATCTTGTTTCA
>JAECZD010000043.1:0-72500 GCA_024349325.1 Pogonomyrmex californicus
CATAGACCATAGAGAAGAGTGGCAGAGATTGGTAGGCGGGTAGCAGATAGAGGCGCAGTGAAAGACGGACATTGAATAGAGAGATGAAGAGCGTATAAGGGAAGATGGGATAGAGAGAGATGCGGCAATGGAGGAGACAGTGTAGAGGAACACGCATAGAGGAAAAGGGAAATGTTAGGAGTGGAGGAGAAGCGGGAAGGAGAAAGGGAAGTGATTTTTAGAAAAAGTGGGAAAATAGAGAGATCACCAATAAAGGTAGTAGAAGGAAAGGGGTGGGGAAAGAGATACTGAAGGAGATAAGGGAGGAATGTAGGGAAAGGATAATGGAAGTGAAACAGCAGATTAGAGACGTAGTAGAAAAGCAAAAGGAGATGATGGAGGTTACAGATGGAAAAGATAAAGGAGATGTTGAGAGAGAGGGAGGAGAGTTGGGAGAAGGAGAGGAAGAAGAAAAGATAGATAGAATAGAAGGGAGATAGAGGGTTTGAAGAGGAGAAAAGAGGAAAAAGAGAGAGAACAGGGAAGGGAAAGGGAAATAGAGGAAGGAAAGGAGAAGGGAAAGGAAGAGGGAAAAGATTGGAAGGAGTTGAAAAGATTAGAGAAAAGGTGGGAATGGAAGGAAAAGGGGGAGAGGAAACGGAAGTTTGTGCTGAAGGGATTAAAAGTTATAAACATTTTATAAAATATATTTCAATTAAAAAAAATTTTTTTTTTAATTTGGTTTAAAAAACAATTTTTTTTAAATAATTTTTTTGTTGTACTAGTAAGTATTATGCAATAAATGTGCGAGGAATGATGGGATTTCTCGCAACTCGCGACGCTAGCTCTACAAGTAGTCCAAGTGACCCTTTCCCGGATATAATATAAGTTTATATATCGGATTCATACACATATGCCACACATTAAATTAAGTGACATCTGTTTGACCACGTTCCTTCGACCACAATATTGACCACAGTCTCAATTGACTCTGTTGCAATTGACCATCGTCTCGATTGACTACAGTCCCGATTGATCACAGTCCCGTTTGGCCATAATTCCGTTTGACCACTATCCCGATTGACCATGATAAAATTAATCATATATAATAGAATATACTGTTTTTATCGCTGTTATTAGTAGTAATTTTCACTTTGATAAAAATGAATAGGAGACTATCATCCAATGATCTTGACCTTGACATATGTTGTCAAGATCATGACTCTGAGTAACCTTAAAAAGATTTCATCCGTCAGACGTTATTCCTTCAAAAGTTATAATCATAAAAAGTTAATTAATATTAGAAGGGCAATAAAGTATAATCAAGCGTATGAAATAAAGATTACATTGCATAAGTTGGACGACCTCACGGATCTCAATATATGTCAATATATGTTAAGGTCATCATCCTAAGTAACAATCAACAGATTTTAGTCACTCGATGTATACATTTGAGTTCAATTTTGCATAGAAAATTGTAAATCCATGGGGGATCCATGTGGAATCTTGTTTCGTGTTAAAAAATATATGCGTGAAGACAGTGTGACGTGGGTGTGTTCCGCTCCCTCTACGGGAGGCTCTACTACTAAAAGATTTAATTTAACCCGTATCACAATGATAATTAAAAATCATTGCGAAAAATTGTAAACCCATGTGGAACCTCGCTTTGTGTTAAAAAATGTATGCGTGGAGACAGTGTATTCCGCTCCCCCCCCTCCCTACGGCTTTACTACCAAGTTGGATTTTATTTAATATATATGATAATGATAGATAAATATCATTGTATACCACATCATCATTGTGATATTTAACTACAGTCCATGGGTTTATATAATAGTTGGTTAATATATATATATATATATATATATATATATATATATATATATATATATATTGATATACGACCAAGCGGTGCTGTCCTCAGTGTTCCGCTTGATGCTGTCCTCATATTCAGATGTAAAAGTCATTCCTTGCCGACGCGATCGTCAAGCGTCGAAGAGATTGTGTTGTGGGCAGAGAGACGACGCGGCGCGCGAGTTTGTACTGTGAATTCCGTTATTATTTAAAAGAAGTATTCTTGTTATTGTAAATAATAAAGTGTGTTCCTTCGTTTTTTAAAAACTGTCTCTTCCTTCCCTGTGTTGTGCCGCTCCGGGCGCAACTAAGGGGATAATGGCGGAAGGGGGAGAAGGAGTCACACGATCTTTTAATAAACAGTTTTTATTTTAACACTTGGTGTTCGTTATTACCGAATCATCCGCGAGCTGTCACACTTCCTTAGCAATTCTACACGTCGGTACTCCGTGTCGTACGTCCGTGTCTCTGATTCTGAGCCCACGTCTGATACTCTCGTCGCTCTTTTATCGATCCGCTGTTACGCGGCTTCGGCGCATCCTCGTGTCGAAACGTTGTTTGGTGCGTCAGCGTTTCGACACGTGTTGCGTGTCTTTGTCGAGTTGCACATCGGTTGCAATCGGCGCGTTCGCGCATTATTTCTTATTATTTTTTATTTCATATTTTAATTACATAATTCTCGGGTTAGTCAGAATCCTTGGGCTAGTCGGCGAGGTCACGAGGTCAGGTTGTTTTATTTGCTTAAGATTGCCTCGCAACATCCCTCCCTTCTTGGAAAAAGAAAACGAGGGGGAGTTTTCTTTTAGCTTAGCGCTTATACTAGTCGTACAATAATATTTCGAGACGCAGTACGCAATGCTTATGTTTAAGCTAATCTTATAGTTAAGTTTTACATTTGTTTTACATTTGCTCTTAGTACATCATTGCTTCGTCGCTTTGATGTTACGACGGGGGGTTCTTTATTGCAGTTTCTCTTTTTCCTTACAATTACAATTATTATAACGGTAGCGATTACAATTACTATTAATCCGCTAAAGCTAATCGGATATACAAAATGGCTATTTCTGAATGTATACATATTTTCGTCTATCAGTTTGTTTACTTCATCTTCTAATATGCTTAGTCTAGCGAGTCGAGTGGATTCTTTATTATCGGTTGTAACTTAATATTTTTTATCAGTTGATTAATTCCGCTGTCGCGCGGCGTGAGTGTTAAATTAAAGTCTGGTAACTGTGTCTGTATATATTTCGTCGAGTTGTCGCTTCATTACTAATGTTACCTCGGGCGTTGTTAGTTTACATTTTCCGTTAATTTTTATTTTTCCCATGCCGCTTAACTCTAATTGTTATTCCGATGACTTATCTCACTGGATATTAATTTTTTTGTTTGTTATCATCGAATATAGCCACGCTTGTGATTCCGTTAATGTTATCCACAAGGGTGTATTAGACGCTACGGATCGCTGTTCGCAGTTGTTGAGTTGGCATGGTGCGTTTGTATTAATAGATAGGAAAATCTCGTTCGCATGTGTACAATGTCCGTCTTGTATACATGTTTATAGTTCGTTTTCGTCTGGTATATATAATATTTAGTGATTTTCTTTATCTATCGCTACTAACGGGTGGTGAATTTTTATAGATGTGAAAGTATCGTGATTGCGTAATGATATAGTTTGTATTAGTTTCAATGTTGGAAACGCGATTATCAGGAAACGAATAATTGTGTAAATATCCGGTTTATTATAATATGCGTTTATCGTTATGTATTTTTGGATCGTACGTCAGTTTTCCACCCGTATTGTAAATGGAAAATGTAGACCTTCGGTCAATTGAGTCACTGCTTCTCACAGCTCTATTATGATCGTTTCCAACGGTAATAGCCACGCATGTACTATCCCATTTTAAGTCAGTGATAAATAATCGATTGTATTTTTTTACGTCTTTTGTAAGGTCTGTCATTATTGTCCGCAGTATTAATAAGTTTTCGTCCATGTCCTCGCGTTGCGTATACTTTGCAATTCCATCCATGCCGTAACATTCCGCAGTATATTTTCATTGTAACTAACCGTTTTTTCTAATGCATTCATGTGCCCTATTGTGGCGTTGCTAATTTTGATCTGAGTTTTCGTCGTGTGTTGTAAGGTCTATTGATTTTCTTGTAGCATTTGTATTTGTTCATTGAGATGCTCCTCGTCCTCGGCATGGTGCCGAATAATGTTTTGCTTATCGCGCCAATCGCGTTTATCAGTCCTCGTTTGCTGTCTCTAGTGTAGTAAATAGTTCTCAGTCGCGTTAACAACTGTGTTAATTTTGCAATCTTTTTGTATTATTTGCATTATGTTTTTACACGTAAACTGGACGGGTCCGATAATGCTCTTGCATCGCTCGCTGATTTGATCTAGGTAATTTTCCATCTGTCGCGCTTTTTTTTCTAGCGCGTTGATGTCCAGTTTGATTATTAATTTCCAGGTTGTTTGCATCTGGTTCATCGATCTTGTTTCTTCGAAATAGATGCCTGGTGTGTTTTGAAATTTTTTCAGCAGTATAGTGATGCGGCATCCGCCTCGGTGCTGCATAAGTGCCATTATATGGCCATTATCCTGAAAAATTCGGGAATCATATTACACTTTCTTATTCTATTTAATTTTTCTGCTGTTTGGTGCACGCTAGTTCACCAGTAGCTTTCGCACCGGATTGTTATTCAGCTCGTTACCGCTATGTTTCGTACGCGTTGCAACGGCTGCACCCGTTTCTATACGCTTATCTTGTGCGCGTCATGTGACCGCGCCTTTGTGTCGCGTTACTCCGCGCGTGCGACATGAATGGTGTAGTGCGACGAAATGTGTATTTCACGGGGCACGGTGCACGTACCTCCAAACGGGAGCCATGGGTTAGCCAGCAACTCCCGCTGAATCGGATTTTGGTTATCGTTTGTGACACTACCAGGATACGACATGTGGAGGTGTTGCCGTAACATTAAGGTAAGCGTATTTCATTATCTCTCTCTTTTTTGTGTATGTTACTTATGCATTTTTCTTTCTTTTCTCTCTGTTCCTTTTTTTCTTTGCATGTAGTACGGCATGGTTTATTATAATCTCGGTATGAGTTCCTCGAAACGAAACGGTTCTTTGTCATCCGTACGCCGGGAATCGTGTTATCTACATTCCTCCGCGCGAGGGGCGTCCTGCGAGGAGCACGAGGAGGAATTCGGATTGCTTTTCGGTGAATCCTACTCGTACATTTTTTCTGCGGAGTGCATATAATAAATTGTTTAATTCAGTCTGTCGTTGTCCGTGGCTGCGCACAGTCCAGTAGTAGTTCGAAAGTTTTCAAAACCAGGAATCCAATCTTTTAATGGTTCAAATCATGCGGTGCGCGATGTGCGAGTGGGAGTATACTCCCGTAGTGTGTCCTGAATGTTCGCGCCTCTTGGCTGGTGGCCCAGCGCGTGGCAGAGAAGACGAGATTGTGGGTCGAGAGATGGGTCGATGCAAGGTATGCCCGCGACCCCCCTACGGATCTGGATTTGTACCGCTACTGGGCGGCAGGTTGTGCGCGTAGTGCGTCGCCGCAATTGGTATGTTTTTAATTTTATTTACTAACTTTATTATTATTATATATAATTTTGTTTCTACTAATGCTTCTACTAATTTTCCTCGCGAGTGTTTCGTCGTGCGCGTCCGTTTTCTAATTTTCAATAAATAGTTTGAGTCGGTTCGCGTGTACAGTCACGATTTTTTGTTTTTGTTTGATTCTATAATTCACGTCCAAAATTTTTTCGATTACTTGGTACGGACCTATCCATGGTGCTTCTACCAGGTGTATGCATAAGTTTTTTCCGGTTTAACTAAGAGATGTCGCCAGCGAAAAATACACAGCGTATTAATTTGACACATACATCATTTTGTTCGTCTGACATTTAAAACTACAAACACACACAAGTTGAGTCCGCCAAAAATTAGCGTCTTTGTTTTATCGTTCAGTGATCATGTCGAGTTTTGTGCCTAAAAAAGAACATTTGCGGCACGCATTGCTTTTTATTTAATCAAAGAAAAAGGCTGTTGAAAGTCATCGTTTGCTGGTAGAAACATATGGTGAACACGCTCCATCGATTAGAACATGTGAGACATGGTTTCGACAATTTAAAAGTGGTGATTTCAATGTGAAAGACAGTGAGCGCTCTGGTAGACCACAAAAATGCGAAGACGAGCAATTGCAGGAGTTATTGGATGATGACCCAACTCAACGGCAATTAGCAAAAGCATTACATGTATCACAAGAAACAATTAGCAGACGTTTACAAGCAATGGGAAAGATCAATAAACTCGGTAAATGGGTCCCACACAATTTGAATGAACGTCAAATGGAAAATCGCAAAGTCACTTGTGAAATGCTGCTTCAACGCCACGAAAGGAAATCATTTTTGTATCGAATTGTGACGGGTGACGAAAAATGGATTTATTTTGAAAACCCGAAGCGGAAAAAATCGTGGCTTTCACCTGGCGAAGCCGGTCCATCAACACCAAGGCCAAATCGCTTCGGCAAGAAGACCATGCTCTGTGTCTGGTGGGACCAGAGCGGTATTGTGTATTATGAAAGCCCCTCTTGAAGCCCGGCGAAACCGTTAATACACAACGCTATCGCCAACAAATGATTAATTTAAACCACGCATTAATCGAAAGACGACCGGAATGGGCCAGAAGACATGGCAAAGTGATTTTGTTACAGGACAATGCGCCGTCTCACACAGCAAAACCAGTGAAAGACACCTTGAAATCGCTTGGATGGGACATCCTTCCGCACCCGCCGTACTCCCCAGACCTGGCGCCATCTGACTATCACCTCTTCGCATCAATGGGGCACGCGCTCGCAGAGCAGCACTTCAGCAATTTCGAGGAAGTTGGAAAATGGCTCGACGAATGGTTTGCCGCAAAAGACAAGCAGTTTTTCTGGCATGGTATTCATAAATTACCTGAAAGATGGGCGAAATGTGTAGAAGCCAATGGCCAATATTTTGAATAAAAAAAAAATTAATTTCCCTTGAAAATTACGTGTCTTTTTTTACTAAAAAACCGGAAAAAACTTATGCATACACCTGGTAATTTCTTTGACTGTCCTCGACGCACTGCTTCATCATGCAGGAGGACTTTATTATCTACTTTGAAAGTTTTGCTGTTAGCATTTTTGTCGGCATAGTTTTTCGCTTTTTGTTTCGCCTCACGAATATGTTCTTTCGCCACTTTTTGTATGGCTTGGAGTTGTTCCTTTAGTTCTTGCGCGTAGTTATCGTATGTGTAATATGGTTTCGGCGACGCTGTCAGTGCCGTAGGTAGGCTAGCTCGGTGTATATTAGTTCATATAACCCGTCGCCATATGCGGTGTTATGTAAACATCGCGTATGGAATCCATTCATCCCAATTAGTTTGATCTTCATCTATATAATGTCTCAAATATTCGGCTAGAGTCCTATGTGATCTCTCTAGAGCTCCGTTACTTTCTGGATGGTATGCAGTAGTTTGAATTTTCATTATTTTCAAGAGGGTGCATACATCCTTAAATATCTCGCTGACGAAATTTGTACCTTGATCCGTTAATATTTTCTCCGAATATTTCCGAATTCGCATATTATCTTCATGATAAATTCTTTAGCAATTGTATTTGCTTCTTGGTCCGGTATCGGTATTGCTTTACTGGATTTTGTTAAGTCATTCTGAAATGTTAACAGGTATTCCTTGCGTGGTGACCGTGAGTGATCCCACGATATCCAGGGCGTATTTTTCGGTTTTCTGCCGTTTCTGTTAGTACTAGAGGCATCTTAGTTTTTCTGCTTAACTTGTTCTTCTGGCAATACTTGCATTTTGCGATGTGATCTTCCACGTCTTTTGTTAATCCATGCCAGTTGTGTATTAATTTTATTCTGTTTATTGTACGTGTAGCACTTTGATGTCCTTCAAGGGGGGCATTATGGTATTCGTATATTATCTGCTCCTTTTCCTCTTTGCTGTATTCGCGCTCCTCCTTGTCATGCTCGACACTATTTATCTGTGTGTTGCGCGCGATCGGATTTCTGCTAAGCGCGTCAGCGTTTGTATTGTCTTTGCGACCTTATGCACTACTTCATAATCGTACTCCTCCAATTTAAGTCTCTATCTAATTAATCGCGAGTCCGGATCTGTTATGCTAAATAACCAGATCAATGGCTTGTGATCCGTAACTATTTGGAATTTTGTTCTGTATAGATACGGTCGAAAATGTTTGACTACCCATACTATGGCTAGCAATTCTTTTTTTGTCGTATTGTAATTCTATTCTGCTTTATTTAGAATTCTGCTTGCGTAAGCAATTGGTCAGTCTTGGCCCACTGGCCCTTGCGATAATACCGCTCCAATGGTATAACCGGATGCGTCTGTTGTTAATATAAATTGTTTTGTAAAGTCGGGGTAATTCAGAACTGGCGCGGTCGTCAGTCTCTCTTTTAACGTTTCGAATGCGTTTTGTTGTTCTGCCTTCTAATTAAATTTTTCGTCTTTTCTAGTTAGCTTTGTCAGTGAATTTGCGATCTTTGAAAAATTTTCAATAAATCTCTCAATTTTCAATAAATCTCTTCCTGTCAGATATCGAGTCTCCTCGTGTGAGCACACCGCGCGCGATGGATAGCACTTCATTTGAAGCGCAAGAAGGCCAAAGCGGGTAAAAAATCTTTACCGACCGTGTTGCCTCCATTGTGAATACAATGATACAAAGGACGAAGAGAGGATGAAGAGGTAGGAACGCAGGAGAGACGAAGGCGGGAACAAAGACGACGGCGGAGACGAACGATCGAGTGTCTGTTCAAACGCACTTGATCCTCCCTCTCATACTTGTCAGCGTCAGTCTTCTCATCCTTGTGTTCCCCTTTTTTTTTCGCGCGTGTACAAGCACGAGCCTCGCGAGTTTTTTGACTTCATCGCGCGATACGCAACATTCGTTTTACCAGATGCTAAAAGTCAGACAAATGAGAAAGGCGTAGCAGCCAGATATGACTTATCCTTTGACGCGACAAGGATTGTTATTTATATCCCTTTGAAATGCTACTACGTTCTTCGTTTCATTATTCATGCCAACAGCAAAAATGATCAGTATAAATCTTTGTTTTCAAAATTTTATTTGTACAACTCGAGTAGTTAGAATAAGCTTTCGAGAGTTCTATTATTATTATTATAGATTTATAATTATTATTATTATAGATTTATAAATTTATTGTGTTATTCCAAAATTGCATTCTAGAGTGAATAAAATACCGAAATATCTATTTCAGTATTGCCTTTTTTTTCATGGAAAGTAGAAATTTATTCATAATAATATCCGAAAAATATTTGGCAAATAATAAAACGTGGAAAGAAATTATTATGAGAATCACTACTACATATTTTTAATGTAAAGCTTCTAAAATTTTTCACGCTTCAGTCTGCAATTGCGAGATAAAAGAATAAATCATCTATTCAACTCATTAGTATTCATCCGTGATGTGAAAAACGATTCAATTTCCATTATACCTTTTCTTTCGTTGTTATTAATAATCTTCAGATATTTGCTGCGCCAGACATTCAATAATAAGATACCAACAAATATTGACACGAAGCTTCTTTAACATTCCCTTCTATTTTTCTCGCTCTCGGCAACTGACTCATCCTTCTTACTTATATACAAAAGAAGTTTATCATTTAATATAGCTACTATTCTACGGAGTGGAAGAAAGACTCCCCCGCCCCCTCCCGCCCCCTCCCTCGATCTCGCTCAAGAAGTTTACAGGGTCGCATTTCGTTTTGTGAGAGAAATCGTTTCTCATCGATCCGTTCGATGAGCGCTGTGCACTTGACCATTTTGTTTGACCGCAAATTCGATTCTTCGGAATACAATTTCAATTGCTGGTAATCGCATTACATTCAGCTTGCCAGATGCGCAGTTCAACCCCTCCTTCTTCTCCCTCCCTCACCCCTCTCCCCGCTCTTCCGTAGCCTGCATTTCTAATTGAATTTTGTTTTTCGCTTACTTCGGCGTCTTCATCCGGTATTGATCCGGCGTCGCAACCGCATCGACTTTCATTCCGCGGAAAGAAGAAAAAGGAAAAGAGAGAGAGAGAGAGAGAGAGAGAGAGAGAGAGAGAGAGAGAGAGAGAGAGAGAGAGAGAGAGAGAGAGAGAGAGAGAGAGAGAGAGAGAGAGAGAGAGAGAGAGATTATCGCAGCTAATCTAGATTTAGCACCTGTCTTGTATGAATTTCGCATAAATAATTTATGTGAAAAACACCTGGTGTCACGTGTCACTTGAAATTTATGCTCGCCCAGAATTTTGTGCGAATTCGGAACGTGCACGCGGTTATAAATCTCTCATCCGAACTTTCCCTCTACACTTTATTAAAATAAAGGTAACTCTCTCTTTCGCGAAATGCGCGAAAATTCCTCTTTTTTTTTTGTCAAGATACCATTAAAAATTTTCAGGTTGAATCCAATTTGGGCGGGAGTGAAGCACGTCTCTCATTGTCGGCGCATCACAAAGCCATGCCGAGCATACCGAGGTTTATCGAATCGTGTTGTATATATATATATATATATATTTTTTATATATAGATTATTATATATATATATATATATATATATATACCGTGTTTTGTATATATATATATATATATATATATATATATATATATATATATATATACATATATATATATATATATATATATATATATATATATATATATATATATATATATATATATATATATATATATATATCAACGAATATTGGTCGAGCAAAAAAAAATCGCAAGATTCAATATTGTGTTTTACTGCACTATCAATTTGTTATGTTTTAATTATTTTATGATGCGCAATCGCGATCGGGCGGAGAACGTTCCGGAAATAGAGATAATTTGTAGCGAGCGTGGCGGTAACGAGACTTTATTGAAATATAGAATACCCTCTTTTTCATGTATGTTTCACTCTCATTGCTGGAAAAAACAAACTCGTATCCCGACTTTAAGCCGAAGGACGTGCTTTAATTGGAGGGACTCGTTGAAAGCAATATGGAACAATACCTCATTGCTATCTATTATCCTTTGTCGCGCTATTGTTTGTCGCCTATCAAACTTGCGATCCGAAATATTCGCGTTAAGATTGTACAATCTACAATTGGCGGAAATGTATTGTCATGTCGGATTTTTTATGCTTTAACGTACATTATAATCACAGAACGACATTACGAATTTAGTTTAATATTATTAGAAATTATTAGCAATATTTTAATGAAGAGAAAAAGACCTGCTTGACGCTGAGTCAGCTCTCTTTTCGCGGTTTATCTCGCTTCGTCTTTATCATTGTATTTATTCGCATTTTATTCGCGTTATTATTTTTGACTTGACGAATGGTCCCTTTTCGGTTTTGCCATGAAGTATCCAGTATTCTGCACGATTATGTCCTGCTTTCTTGCAGTGCAGTATTTATCCATTAAGTTTATACACGGTTGCCTGTCTGGCTGCGGTGACAACCGAGAGGGAATCAATTCGTATATTTGCTCGTTCGACAATCTCTGTCATAGTGTCCTGTCTTTCCGCATGTGACATTGCGGCAATCTATTCTCGCGGATGGGTGGGTGGAGTATACTCGCTTTCGGACATCCGAAATTCTCCGTTGATCTCTTAAATTTTTTCCTCAGCGCTCGCGCCGGCTGTGCTGTCTTGCAATGTCGTATAATGTTGCACACGCACTAACAATTTTATATCGTCTTGTAATCCTAATTGAAAGTTATATAAGGCTTGTTGTTGTATTTCTAAGACAACGCTCTCTTCAATTCTGTTTTGCCTTGTCGCTCTTCGATCATGGATTCATACAATTCCATGGCTAATTTATCTGTGCGTAATCCGAACGCTCTTGCCGATTCTCCCGGCTTTTGTTTCAATGTATTGAATTCTAGCTGCAAATGTGTGGTATTCTTTTTGCTGAGATAGCACTTCTAGCTCTCGCTTTAATTGTGCAAAGTTGCGTATATCTCGCGTTTGGAAATCGGTCATGATTCTTCCTTTTAATTTTGTGCATAATTTCTTTTAATTTTGTGCATAACTTCTAATAGCGTGCTTTCCTCTTTTGGATTTGTGTTTTTCATAGCGTACGTTGCCGCGCTTAGGAATTCCGGCAGCTTGTGCGAAGCTCCGTCGAATTCCGGAATCATGTCGCGAGCTTCTTTTAGTCTCATGTACGTGTTCACGGGATCTTGCGAGTTGCGGACGTCGTTCATCGTACGCCCGTATATAGTTTCTCTTGGTTCATTAATTTCCGCGTCAGTATCCCGATTGTAATTTGCCATTTCTGGCTGGTTCATACGGTTCTGTAGCGTTCGCATACCTTCCAGTATTTCGGTTAGCATCATGTCTCGCGAGTCGCGTGAGGTTTCTGGTTCGATTTTCCAGTATGGCTGATTTAAAGTGGCTCTCATCTGCTTTGCTTTATCAACTAACTCTATATCAGTTACTCGGCGTTCTTCTGCGATCGGTAATGGCATGCCTGATGGCTGATTTGCCATTTCTATCTGGCTTGCGTCTCGCGAAGCGGTATGGAATTCGGTCGAATCGAATACGCTGCTGTCGTAGGATGTCAGCGAAAATTCTCCGCAGTTTCTTGCATTCGTATCATTACTTACGTTGGATCTTGCGTCTGTCGGGCATAGCAAGTCGTCGTCGCGTCTTTCGTTACTCGGTAGTAAGCTGTTATCAATGTCGCTAAGCAACAACACGTGTTCGATTACAATATTCGGATGTAACTCCGTTTGACTTTCTAAGTTATCGTCGGAGTAATAGTCATTTAAGTTTCGACGCACGTTATCACATGGATCTCTCGTATTTTTCGCCTGTGTGGGACTCGGGAGGGCTCGGACTAACAATAAATGCACGGCGGCCTGTATTGCTATGTAACCACGACACGTTTCTCTCGACGGATGTTCAATTGATGTCTTCGTTCGACATCTATTTTACCGCTCTGCTTAATATTTATTGCTTAATATTTATTGCACTCGCTTTTAATTTTCTATGACTTATATTATGGTCGCAATTCGCATGCTGTGGCGTTTGTTCGCTTGTTGCGATAGGCGCCTCTCCGGTGTCGCTGATACGCTCGTTGGCTGCTCTACCAGATGTCCCTGCTGGCGCGTCTCTCAATTTCGTGTCTTCTTTTCTTTCTAGATTCCAGGACATATCGAGAGGGTGATGGCTGCTTCCTCGTGTTCCGGCACTTTGGATCCCACCGCTGCCACCAATTTGTTGTGCCGCTCTGGGCGCAACTCGGGAGTGCGTGTCGGAAAGGGGGAAGCCCACAAAACTGTGCGTTGATTATTGAATAAAGCACTTTATTTAACCGATTTGAGTGTCCGTTAATTTTGAGTCACTCACACTGTCATATACTATCACACTTCCTTAGATCCTACGCGACGGTACTCGTACGTCCGTGCCTCTAATTCTAAGCCCGCGCCTGATACTCTCGTCGCTCTTTTATCCGTCCGCTGTTACGCGGCCTCGGCGCGTTCTCGTGTCGCAACGTTGTTTGGTGCGTCAGCATTTCGACACGTGCTGGAGTGTTGCCGGAGTCAGCGTCCTTGCCGAGTTGCACATCGGTTGCAATCGGCGCGTTTGCGCATTATTCTTTATTATTTTTTATTTCATATTTTAATTACATAATTCTCGGGTTAGTCAGAATCCTTGGGATTCTGGCTAGTCGGCGATGTCACGAGGTCAGGTTGCTTTATTTAGGTTGCCTCACAACACCTGGCGCGAGCGCGACAATATATATACGTATACAGGATGTTCCGTAGAGCTGTCATCATCGTTCGTGAGAAAGTAGACGGGAACGAGATAAATCAAAATGTCTTATATCATTTTGCAATATTCGCAATAATTTTCGAGTTATTAAATATTAAGGTTGCACAAATAAGAACGCGCGAGGAGAAAACGTTCTCCCGCCTGACTCGTAGGACGGCCTAGCGTGACGACAATGGCCATCTGACGCTCGGCGATAGGCGGAACGCTCGCGGAAGAGGAAGGATAATAGCCACTCACTCTTCCCATTTGTCCTACAGGCGAGCGAGCGCTTTCTCCCCGCGCGTTCTTATTTATGTAACTTTAATATTTAATAATTCGAAAATTATTGCAAATATTGCAAATTGATATAATTGATATACATTTTGATTTATCTCGCTCCCGCCTATCTTCTCACGAGCGATGAGGACAGTGTTATGGGACACCTATATATATAAATATAAATAAATGTATATATATATATATATATATATATATATATATATATATATACAGAGTGTCTCAAAACTCCCGCATTTGGAGTACACTACATGATTCTCTATGCTAAAAGAAACAACTTTTTCTTTTAGCAAAATTGCGTGCGACGAGTAGTTTTTACAATGGATCAGATTAAAAGTAAATGAGCGCGTATGTACACTGTTAAATCCATAGTGCCAAATTATACCTAATTTTAGTCATTTTTAACCATTCCTATAAATCGCCATTGCTCCTATTAAATATATGGTTAATTTAACTCAAACAATTGAGTTAAATAATTTTACTCAAGAAGTGTGTTATATTTGACTAAAATTTTGTTTATTATTTGCTATGTGCATACGTTAATATAAACTTTTGATTTAGTAAAAAATGACTCAATATTGTGTTTTAATTTACTAATATCGCTAATCTGTAATAGTCAGAGGATACTCAAATTTTGGTTAAATATTACTATTTTTATTGTTGTTTTCAACACAATGTGATAGTTAAATTAAAGTTATTATATTTAATGAATTGGATTTTAATGTAATTTTAAATATAAACAATCATGTATCATATATATGTACATATTTTATTTCTTGAAATTTTGCAACATAATTATACATTTTTAGTCGAACTTTGTTTCGTAAACATAATAATTTTCGTCGCCAATAATAAATGATTTACGTATACAATAAGTTCGAAAATCATACAATGCTGATTTCTTTACATATGTATATGTAATCTTCCGAATAACGCACAACATAAGCATGAAAATGATTTTCAAAACCAAATATTACAAATACACGACAATAAAAAACATAACAGTACAAGACGAAGATACAATTTGATTTATAACTTTCTTCTTTTCGTTAAATTTCTATTCATTTGAAATCACAAATAAGTAACACTTTAATATTAACATAGTCTTTTCTTCGAAGACACAACGCGTTTATTCGACGGTTCAAGACATGTGTGACTCGTTGCGACGTACGCGCGCTGTCTCTACACGGCAACTTGTGTCGCTCCTAGCAACATCGCCGTTATTCATTTGTTTTATTGAATAGTGGCGTTATTTTCTTTCAACTAAATATTTTAATTACATAAATGAGTTAATTTGATATAGTTATTTTTTTAAATACATGTTTTTTGTTAAAATAGTGAATTTCAATACATATGATAGTTAAAAACAACTAAAATTATTTAACTTAAGAAATTGAGTCAAATTTGACTCTTTAATATCTAACAATGTACGTAGCGGTTAGGGCTGGCGCGTTCCTCAGGCCAGTGCGGCCTGATCTAATCTTTGATGACTTCACGTTCTATATTCTTTAAAATATATAAAAGTTAACAAAATAAATATTGTTTTCATCCTTTTTTCATAGTTATTTTTTTAAACACATGTTTTTCGCATTCTATTATTTTAATTACTGCGCAATTGCATATGATATAATTTTTTAACTTATCTAATACAAGGTATTAGAAATAATTTTACATATTTATGAAATATATGAAAATGTTTTAAGATATCGGTACAATCGTTATTGAAATTTTATGATGAGATTATGTAATTATTGTAATATTATAAAGATAAAAATTTTTGTATAATCTTTTGTTAATTTTTTCTGAGAAAATAAAGAGAGAACCAGCTCTCTCAAAATATTTAAATTTAAATTTAAATTTAAATATTTTATCTTTAAACACTATTATGAAAAAATCAATTTTTTTGACTTTTCGTGATTATGTACTCACGTAATTAATAAGTATTCAGTATTTTTTTTTATATTCATATACAATTGCGCATACGACAAGAAAATAATTAAAATAATAGAATGCTCAATTCATACACCATATAATTTACATTTTTGAAGTCGTCAAAGATTAAATACCGCGCCGGCCTGAAGAACGCGCGCCAGCCCTGACTGCTACGCACATATGCGCGCTCATTCGTCACTTTTAATCTGATTCACTGTAAAAATTACTCGTCGCACGCAATTTTGCTAAAGGAAAAGGTTGTTTCTTTTAACATAAAGAATCACGTAGTGTACTCCAAATGCGGAAATGTTAGGATACCTTGTGTGTGTGTGTGTGTGTGTGTGTGTGTGTGTGTGTGTGTGTGTGTGTGTGTGTGTGTGTGTATGACGTTAGATTGTTTAACGTGTTCTAAACACATTATTGCGATAAATATCATCATATGCCTCTGTAATCGAAAGGATAAGATACCTGCCCTATAAACAAAAGATCCAGGTCGGATTCTTGGCTGAGGTGATATTTTTCGCAAAAATCATAATTATGAATTTTCACGACTAGTTCGGGCCCCGTCGTGACGCACACTCTCTCTTCTTATTTGGGATGCGGAAGTTAAAAAATAGAAGAGAGAGGATAGGTCATACTGAATGGGAATACAGTCGGAGATGAGGAAGGTGAATTAACTTACATAGGAACTTATCCAGAGACAGCTCAGTAATCGAGTATGCAATAGGAAATATAGAGGCAAGAGAAAAACGACAGATTAATTATAGAAGAAAGATCAGAATCGGATAATTTACTAATTAGTGTTTATATGCGAACAGCAGACATAAAATATGCTCAAGATGTAGAGCAAGTTAGACATAGACTAAGGATATAAATATTAAGCAACAAATATGGACAAAAGAAAGAATTAAGAAATTTAAAGAAATTTTAGGTATTCGGAAATGTAAGGAAATAAATCTGGAAGACGCATAAATAAAGTTAAGGGAAGCGATAAGAAAGCGACACAAGAAAAAGGAATTTTTATAAAAAAAAGGATTGCTAGGAAAAAAAAATGATGAAATCAATATTGTGAAAAGAAGAAAAGAGAACTTAAAAGATTGCTTGGAATAATAAAAAAGAAGGAAAATCTATATATTAGAAGAAAACAGAAGTTTAAGGCGACAATACCAAAAGTTTTGCAATGATAGAAAAGAAATTTGAAAAAAAGGGGAAGAAAAAATAAGAAAAATGACGGAAACGGAAGCATGAAAATGGAAAAAAGAGAAAGAGATAAAATTTCAAATCGAATCATAGAAGAAGAGTAGAGACGATATTTTATAGGACTTATCCGGGGAACAGAAGATAGGAGAACAGCATCGGAAAAAAGAGAACAAATCTCAGACATAGAGGAAGAAATCACATATATATAAAAAGATGACAAGAATAAAGTAACAAATTATCGTGGTAGTATGATCTTCAATACGGCATACAAAAAGTATTACGCCATGATAATAGAGAAAAGATTCAAATAAGAAATGAGAAATATAAGATTTTACCAGACACACAAGCAGAATTTAGGAGAAATCACAGCACAATGGACAATTTTTATATACTAAAATGGAGAAGGAAATAAGCAAAAAAGGAGGAAAAGTATAAAAAGTATTTTTTGCAAATCTAGAAACAGTGACACAGTAAAGAGAGAAATTGTGGGTAGTAATGAAGAGAAAAGAAATAATTACACTTGATAAGAAAAATAAAAGAGATATATAAGGAAATAGCACAGTCTTGGTAAATGGAATATATTCTAAGGAATTCTAGACAGAAGCAGGAGTAAGACAAGAATATCCTTTGAATCCAACACTAGTCCAACACTATTTGCAATATATACAGCAGTAGAAGAGACACTACGAGAAGGATAAGCGGGAGAACTAGTGAATAAGGAGAAGACATAGACCTAGCGTACGCAGATGATGTGGTATTGGTTGCAAAGGAAGCTAATGACATGAAGAAAATGCTGAAAAGATTCTCAAGATTCTTGGAAAAAAGGGAATTAATGCTTAATACGGAAAAGTCGAAGATGATAATGTTCAAAAAAGGAGAAGGAAGAAGGAAAAAAGAGCTACAGCTGTGGAACGGAATAGAAATAGAAGAAGTAGATCATTTCAAATATCTCTTATACGTTACAAAGAAAAGCAGATGAGCATATTAAAGAGACAGTTAAGAAAGCGATATGCGAGGATAACAACTATAGGGGATAGGACAAAGGAAATTTGCTGGAAATTTTAGAAGAAGAATATGGATGTTTGGCCACTTAATAAAAAATATTATAATGTACGGAGCAGAAATTTCAGATTGGAAAGAATACGAAGCAATAGAAAGGTGTATGAGATAAATTTATAAAGTATACGATTTATTAAGTCAGTTGTTAGGAGAAAAAGGGAAGCAAATCAGTTGAATGAAAAAGATCATAAAGGACGAGGAAAGAAAATAGATTTATAGAGAAGTTAGAAGAATAGGATAGCAACAGAAAATGATTGTAGGAAGATTAGAACACAAATGCAACTTTACAGAAAAATAATAAACCAAAACGAACAAAACTCATGTATGTAGTATTTGTAGTATGTCGAGCCATTATTATTACGTTTTATATATTTCATATGTTACGTTTTTTATGTTTATATGTTGTTGACAAATTAAAAGCTAAAATTGTAAAACTTTCAGCCAAAAGACAGAAAATAAATATATCAATCTATCTATTAATGACCTGTTCTACAATGCTTAAATAGGCTGTAATGAAGCAATTTTAACGGTTGAACCTAGACTTCAATGCAAATTATACAAAATATCATAGTATCTTACTATTCCACATCTATCTCACGACTGTTCTCTCCTCTAATTAATTTAATTTTATTTTGAAGTCTCTCATTTGAAAAGACTTAAATGGAGTCCTATATTGGGGAAACTCACCTTTAAAAATCATTTTATTAGAAATGGTTGAGATAATTTCACAATACTTTTATTCTATCCAGCATGGTTTTTACTTTACGAGAAATATATAGAACTTCGTCACATTCGTCTGGCGGTAATGCTAGACTAATCTTAAAGACGTCCCAAAAAAGATGTCTGTAAGACTTGACTAAAAGACATCTTTATGGTAGTTTTTAGTAAAGTTTTAAAGACGTCTCTTTTAAGATGTCCAACAAACGTTTCTTAGATATGAGTGTTCTCTGGGATATTATATCTGTTATATTATTCGTATATTACTCGTATACTGTTATATTATTTATATTATGTAATAATTATATTTTATGTTTGCTAGGTTGACTACATCAATTTCTATATACCATGATTAATAATCTCATATAAATAATAATTTTGATTTCCAGAATGTGATCAAAAATTTGTGAGCACTCCTGACGGACCATTGAATGGAAGCTTTTATGCACCAACATTAATCAACCATGAAGGAGATCCACGACAATGTGTTTATACATTTCTTGCAGGGCCACGCCAACGCGTCGAATTGATTTTTACTTCGTTTGGTCTTCGGGGAAAACCACCAGAGTAAGTCTTTGTTATTAAAAAAAATAATTTCGTCTCATAATTATTTCATTCATTTTGATACATCGAAATTAGCAACTCTGTATTATTATTGTACATATAGAGGATGCTTTATTTTAAAGATCCATTCAAATCTCTCAGAAACTGCGTTAAAAATCTCAAAAAATGTTTCAAACTAAAGTTTTATGACTATGACAGGGGGACATAAGATACAATTGGTTTAATCTTGAATGGTCAAGATCAGGACAAGGTTTTAATTTTTTAATCCTTTATTTTTATTACATATTTTCTTAGCTTATTTCGAGAGCTTTTTAAAACATTTTAATAAAATATTTTTTCATTAAATACTTTTCGAGTTATAAGGCTTAAATGTTAAAGTACCGTCGGCATTAGCATTATCCAGATGTACTACGCGCAGGTTGTTCAGGATTTACACCTCTTTTATGTTCGGAGGAAGATCGAAAGATAACCAATGAAGACAAAATCGGAGGATGACCCAGCCAATAAAGGCAAAATTGGTGATTGATCCAATCAACGAAGACAAGATCGGAGAATGATTTTATTAATGGAGGCAAGATCTGCAGTTAATTCAACCAATAAACGCAAGATGGATAATTAATTCTGCCAATGAAGACTGAGGATAAATGGTTAGATTTATACGTAAAAATTAATTGAATTCAATGAGCATGCTGCATTCCAAGACCCATCGAAGAAAATATCATATAACCTTGAAAAAGGCTGATTTTCTGACTATAATATTTCAATTAATGAAGTGCTCAAAGATCGCACCGTTAACTCGTTGGCAATACTGAATGCGTTCAAAATGTCTAATAGTATGCAAGACTACATGATGTAGAATGTTGCATGTAACTCAGATTCTCTTTTTCATATGATCTCTTGTCATCAGAGCATTTCGTACATTACGAGTGAGTCTCAGTTGCGCACAGAGTAAATCGGACACAGCAGGTTGAATGGATCGGACACAGGTCCAAACGGACACAATAAGGAATGGACACAAGGTGATTGAAATTGAACACAGTAACAATCGAACACAATGACAATCGGACACAGTAACAATCGAACACAATGACAATCGGACACAGTAACAATCGGACACAGTAGGAAATGGACACACGGTAGCTGCAATCGAACACAGTAACAATCGGACACAGTAACAATCGGACACAGTAACAATTGGACACAGTGATAATCGGACACAGTAACAATCGGACACAATGACAATCGGACACAGTAACAATCGGACACAGTAGGAAATGGATGCACGGATAGTTAAATAAACAAATAGATAAAAAAAATCTAACAAAAAAACGCGGCGGTCTGCCTCGCGAACCGAGATATTAAGTGTTAAAGTTGACGACTTTTTTGGTTAGGAAATCTGTCCTAGCGACATAATGTAGCAAACTGAGCATTGTGACTTTGTACTCATGATAGGGGGGCGGGTTCGGGGGGCGAAGCCTTCCGAACGGGAGTCGAGGGGGGCAAAGCTCCCCTCGTCAGGGATCCGGCGAACGAAGCCCCCTGGTAGGAGTTGGGAGATAAAGCCCCCCCTTCCCACTATCACAGAACTAATTACGAAAACAATACAAAATTATATAAAATGAAAAGATCAGCGAAAACTTCACCCAATCCTTTGTTAATCTTTCTAGAATCTATCATTTTAGTATATGATAGATTCATTAATTTAGTAAGGTGAAAGATGACGTCTTCACCCCCAAACCTTGCGTCCACTGTGTCCGATTGTCACTATATCCGATTGGCACTATGTCCGATTGTCATTGTGTCCGATTGTTACTGTGTCCGATTAATACTGTGTCCGATTTCAACCACCTTGTGTTCGTTCCTTATTGTGTCCTGTGTCCGATCCATTCAACCTGCTGTGTCCGATTTATTCTGTACACAATTGGGACTCCCCTTACACTACATCTTTGAAGTAACTCTACAAATAAAAATCAAGAGGTATTAGAGATCGAGCGATCTTGCTAGCAATTTTACTGGGCCACCTCTGCCAATTCATCGATTAGGAAAGGTATTGAGAAAATCTTTGATCATTATTGGCATAATGAGAACCTGTGTCATCTTGTTGCAATTATGTTTTTTTCCGTATTGAAGTCAACAGCTTTAAGTAAAATCGTTCCTCAACAACTATAAATAATTCGTACCATTAACTATGGCATCAAAAAAATAAGGACCAATTAAATAGCCATTAACAATTCCGCACCAAACAGATTCCAATGATGATTGACAGATTATTAATCTGTCTCATCCAATAAGGTAGAGCCTAATAATGACAATTAGATCCCTTATTTAATATCCCAGATATTGTGGAAAATCTTCATCACTGAAAAGTAATTGAAACGTAATTGAAAAAACGTTTAACGTTTCGGAGTTGTGATGCCTATTGACAAAAAATATCCGATCTGATTGTATTCAATTAAAGCTTGGTTAAGAGTTATAAGTGATAAGGATACTTTACGGTTTTTAAATATCTACTAGATATGATACTTCACAGCTTTTAAATATCTATCCAGCAGTCGATTTCAGAATGTTCAGCGTTGGATTTCACGCAAACTTACATGTGGATTGAAATGTACTATTGCTACAATTGTCAGCGAGGATTCATTGTGTGATTATTATCGTCGTATTTTCTTCATTGATAATGAAGCTTTTCTTTTCGACTTCTAATTTCAATTTTGTGTCCTCCTATCCTAACATGATTCGGGTGTTGGCGTGAAGGGAATTGTCTACGATACAATGTTGCTGCTCTCTTGTAGTTGCGCCAACATTCTCCTAAAATAAGAAGAATATCGACAATCTCGTTAGTCGAATAATCAGGCATTTCTTTTCGAATTCCAACAATCAAAAATATTCAGAATGTCTGAATATTTGTATATGTTTCCGAAATTAGGAACAGATGAGAGAAAAATAAGTAAGAAGAGAATCTGTATCCAAATCAATGTTCTACAACTGTTCAATTTTTATAGGACATCTCCGTTCCAGTTAATTCTCATTAATGAGGCAGATTAATAACCAACTTCTTAAAAATGTCTTACTATTTGGCATTTTTATGTAAAATTGAAAATAAGAAAAACAATTTCCAATGGCCTTCATCTTAACAAATGTTATCATCAAGATTAACTTTGCAAAACCAGTCCCAAGTCTGGGACCTTGCTACGAAAGGAGTAAGGAAGAAGGAGGGACTGAGTAACAAAACCTCGAAAAAAAAACCTGGGTTCAGCTGGTTCCGGCTGATAGCCTTGTAAGGGTACTGTGCCTAGAGATACGGATGGGATAGAAGGAGTTGCTTAGTGAAAGCTGTAGTGAAAGCAGCCCATCTAGGATAAAATAAAATCCGAAGTAAAACTCGGTCCTCCAAGCATGGGGATTGAGGCGATAAACTTGCAACTCATCACTCAGAAAATCGTGAAAAGTAACCTCGGAAAAGGCCAATCTCGGAATAGGGATGGATATCACGACAGACAATACCGAATATGAAATGTGGAACTTGGAACATATAAAGCTGTAAACGAAAAATACAGGACATTCAAAAGGAAATAAAGAAATGGACATGGACGTGTTGATATTAACAGAAACAAAAAAGATAGGATCAGTCATAGAACAACTGAGAGACTATACTTACATATTCAGTGGGATATCAAGAAATGAGAGGATAGCAAGGAGAGTATACAATACTACTTAAAAAAATTTAGAACAAAAATATCAAGCCAGGAGACCATCAACGAAGAGACAACGACTACGAAGTAGATCACATTTGAGGTCATAAAGCTACACTAATAGGGGCATATGTGTCTAACGAGAATTCTACGGCCACAAAAAAGATTATTTTTGGGATTGCTTACAGAATGTTCTAACCAATGCAAAATCGTTCTCATGGGCGATCTAAACGGAAGAACGGAAAGAAAAATAGCGCAATAATATGGATGTATGGCGAAGATACGGTAAATGATAATGGGGAAAGATTAATGGACATATGTCAATAGCACTCACTTATGAACGACTTCTTTCAACATAAAGACATCCACAAATATACTTGTTATCAAGATACGAGACAACTAAGATCAATTATAGATTACGTGGTGATACGACAAGACACAAAGTGGACAGTTCAGGATGTACGAGTACATAAGGGGCCAGAATGTGATAGTGACCATTTTCAGAGCAAAAATCTGAATACCTTATGAACGTAACAAACAGGAAGAAAATCAACAAATAAATGAAAAAATTAATAATCTTAAGTATAAAATAGACCTATTAAAAATGGACAATGTCAGAAATCTGTATCAGAAACATCTAGATCAATATCTACGAAGATTTCCAAGAAATGTCGGCAGAAGTATTATATGGGCATATTGTAAAAGCATTGCAAAGCGGCCTTAGAAGCCTTAGGAGAAGAAGACTTCAGACATCGAAGCAGAAATGGGTGGAGCGAAACTCTGGAACAGTAGAAAAACAAAAAACAAGCTGCATTTCGTAAATGAATAAGCAGAGGTCAGCTTGAAATAGACAGGAATATAAAAGAGAATTAGCAATATTGAAAAGAATACTTACAGCAGAGAAGAATGAGAATTGGGAAAGGAAATGCAGCGAAATTAACTCTCACTTGGGAGGAATCAGATCAACAGAAACTTGGAGAGTGATAAATTGAGAAAGGATAAAATCCAGCAAGGAAATCTCCAAATTATCAATCTAGAAACATGGAAGGACCATTATCGAAAAAAACTAAATGAAGGTAGAGAACAACACGCGATCACTTGCAAAGTACAAAACCTAAGGAGCGGAAATAAAAATTACACCTAAAAATACCGATAAAACTCTTTCATCTATGAAAACCCGCAAGGCTGCTGAACCTAAAGGAATACCTGTTGAATTGTTGAAAAACGAATCGAAGAAACTGAAAAACATGCTATCAAGTTTATTCACAAAATATATAAATGGCAAAAGTCTATCAGAAATATAGAAAATAGCATTTATAACACCTATCCATAAAAAAGGTAGAAGAGATATTTGCAGTAACTATCGATGTATATCCCGTTCTAAGCACGATAAGCAGATAATATGGGAAAATCCTAAAAATTCATAGAGGAAGTATACGGTCCACGAGATAGAATAAGGGAGGATTTAGAGCGGGTCGTTCGTATGTATTGATAATATATTCGTACTAACTCAGATAATAAAGAAAAACCTGGCAACTAGCAATAACAATGTATACTTCCTTTTCATGAATCTTACAAAAATCTATAATACAATTCCTATAAAAAAGCTTTGAGAAATCGTAGACAACACATCAATTAGTGTAACTGTTATAAAAGCTGAAAAAGAACTATACGTGAACATCTACTTAAGAATTATGTTAAACCAGTCACTCTCAGAAAAGTTTCTGGTGACAAAGGATTTTAGACAAGGTTGCTGCTTGTCCCCGATCTTCTTCAAATTTTATTTTGACTACGCTCTAAAATAGTGGAAAAGGAAATGCCTCAATATGGGAATATCTCTAAATGATAACACCATATTATATACACTTTACTTCGCCGATTAGATGGTAATAGCTCATGATAAAGAAGATCTCGAGTAAATGACGAGAATATTACTAGAAAAATATGAGAAATGGACCTAACCATTAATATGGAAAAAATTGAATATATATGTAGGGGGCGAGCAAGACAACTTGAAAATGGAAAGTATGAATATTATAGAAGGCTGAAAAGTACCTGTGAGTATGGCAAATGATAGATGCGAGACAGAGGTAGAGGATAAGATTAGGAAAGGAAAAACAGCAATTGGGGCGTTAAACCCCATGTGGTGGAATTCTGTGGTCCAGGAACATAAATTTAGATAAAAAGAATCTCCTGTATAACACTATTCTAAAGAGTATTATGCTATACGGAGTAGAAATATGGCAACTTACAGAAAAACATAAGAAAAAACTCTTGGCAATTGAGATGGATTTTTGCGACGGGCAGCAGGATTTTCCCAGCAGGACCGAATTAGAAACGAAAGGATCAGAGAAATAATAAAAGTTGAAAAAAAATGTTATCTAACAAATTCAAGAACAACAGTTACGTTGATATGGACACGTCCAACGAAAATAGTATCCCTAAACAAGTGCTCTAATGATTACCAGCAGATGGGCGAAAAAGAGGAAGACCCAAAGTATCGTGGATTCAAGGCATTCAGAGAGCTATTTCAGAACACAATTTAACACTAGGAGAGTGCAATGTTGTAAATCGGGCCGGATTTTTCGCGCATGCGTGGCGAAAGACATAAAACAGCGATGTAGCGATGTTGGGCGCAAAAGCTTGGCGTGAAATGGCGTAAAAGTTTTAACGGAATCATCACCGAATAGGTTAGATATAGGTAAGGTAAGTATTTTATATGTAATACTTATATTTTTGCATGATAAATTCTTTTTAAATTATAAAAATTTTTATGTGATTATATATGGGCAACCAATGTTATATAATTTTACTCATATTAGATACGTTACTGATATCCTATTCACCGCGTGAAAACCCGACCCGATTCACAACACTGGGAAACTGGAATGATAGACAAAACTGGTGTTTGGGAACCGGAGATATAGAAGAATAAAAATTGGATGTAAAAATTGGATTAGATATAAGAACATTCAAGAGGTTTTAGCTGTCAGTCGATCATCTTGGGTAATGCTAATTCTGGCGGTATTGTAACTTTCAAGCTTTATTACTCGAAAAATACTTAGAAAAATGTTTTATTATAATGTTTCAAAAAGTTCTCAAGGTAAGCTATGAGAATATTCAATAAAAAATGGGAATTTCGTTTAAAAAATTCAAAATGACCTTATTTTGACCTTGACAATGCTACTCAAAATCAAATCAATACCTTCTTATGTCCCCCTCAAAATCATAAAACTTTTGTCTGAAACATTTTTCGATTTAACGCAGTTTTTGAGATATTTCAGTGGATCCTTTAAAACAGCGCTCGGAATTATTATAGTTGAACATTTCGGTTCGCTTTTGAAGGGTTCCCCCAGCATCACTTAGGCAGCCACCGAACGGCTGTGTCTCAGGAGCGTCGCTCCTAGAGCTATAAGAAACAAATTTCTACATCGTAAATCTTATGATATAGAAATTTGCTTTTGCTAATTAAAACATATATTCGATCTTTATTATTTTTTAAGAAATGAATCTATTGAAAAGAAATCACTTAAAATATATATGAAATATCACATGGATGATATGAAAAATTATTACCAAAACTTTAATTATTATAAGTTATTGTCATAACTATATTTTTATAAAATATATACAGGATATTTTATTTCAAACGTAATAAAAATAATTTAGCAAAGAAGATATCTAAATGACAGTGAGGCGGAAAGTGTACGGAGAGCATGTTTTTCATACGGCGACGTTCCTGAAGCACAGCCGTTCGGCGGCTGATGAGCCTCGAGTGGTGGAAGAATCCTCCGAAATCGGGCCGAAATGTTCAACTAATTCCAAGCGCTGCTTTAAAATGAGACATTCTATCTGCTTTTATAATGTTTGAATAATACAATATCCGAAAAATTCTTAAGGAACACCTTATTTTGAACGTCAAATGTTGGAATGTAACCGAAATTTTTAGAATATCAAGTTTTTATTGATATATATTACAATGTATTACTAAAACCGATATTGTGATTTTGCTCTTCTTTTTCTCTTCTTCTTCTTTGAATAAATCATTGACTTGTTCATTTATCTTTGCCTCATCAATTACTACTTCTGTGAGGAAGATGTTTTCCGCCCATCATTTAAAGTGATCTGCCAAGGGGCAGGGGGGTGGATGATCTGTGCGTATTAGAGCTATTGCTTCTGATTATTTTGAGAAGATTATTTGGTTCCATTCGTGTAACATGTTCATTCCATTATCTTCTGTGTTTTCTTACCCATCTGACAAACGTACATCACATTTTGTTCTTATTTCTTCGTTCCTTCTGTCCATTAAGATGTGTCCTGTTATATTTCTAAATATTCTCATTTCGGATGTTCGTTGCATATGTACATTTAATTACCTACGTGTCTGTTCTTGTTTCAGCTGTATATGTGAATCTAGGTCTTACATGTTTTGTATATTTTGACTTTAGAGTTAGTGTTCATGTCTGTTGTTGAACATTACATCTCTTTGTGCACAGAGTGTTCTATTTTAATTGACCTCAAATATCTCTTGAACAATGTATTTTAGAGAAAAATGTTTCAGACAAAAATTTTATGATTTCAAGGAGGATATAAGACGATACCATTGACCTTGGATAGACATGCTAAGATTATAAAGAAATCAATTTTGTTTTCTTAAATGAAACTCCCTATTTTTTATATATTCTTATAGCTTACCTAGAGAGCTTTCTAAAATAGTATAATAAAGTATTTTTTTAGTAAATACCTTCTGAGTTACGAGGTTTGAATTTGATATGTCAATTTGACATAAAGTATAAAATATGTCATAATTAATTTTTTTGCAACTATATTTTAATACTTTTATGCACAGAATAATGAGATAAATCAATTGGTGAAATAAAGAAACATACTTATTCTTTAAAAAAAGATAAATCGTTGCATATTGCAAATCTCCATTTTTTTTAAATAGCAACTATTTTCTTTATATCAATTGATTCATCTCATTATTCTGTGCAAAAAAGTTAAGATGTAGTTGTCAGAAAATAAATAGTTTGCGAGATATTTTATATGTCAAATTGTATGTTTTATAACGTGAACGTTTCTTAAAATTTACATATTTGTATTTTGCATTTTAATATCTCTGTTCATAGAGTACAGAGAGAGACAGAGAGAGAGAGAGAGAGAGAGAGAGAGAGAGAGAGAGAGAGAGAGAGAGAGAGAGAGAGAGGAGGGATTAAAAATATCTTGCCGGGTTCGTATGCGCGTTGCCAGGCAACCAGTCCCGCGCGTGTACGTTGCTAGGCAACTGTGGACGCTAGCCGTGACACGTGGGGCGGACGTCGCGGGAAAGTCCGAGAACGCTCCGACTTTCGAGATGAGATGGAGCGACAATACTGAGAACTCTCGGTATTGTCGGGAGGAGGAGAATCTGAGAACACTCCGATTTTCCCCAGATGGGAGATGCAAGAATATCGAGAACGCTCGGTATTCGTTGCGAGAGCGAGAAAGCTGAAAACACTCCGAATTCTCGAGAAAGGATAGAACAGGAATACGGAGAACGCTCGGTATTCGCTGAGAGAATCTTCTCTCGTTGTTCTGGTCGGAACGGTTGTCGGTGCCGGACAGGTCGGAGGAGCGGATAGGACTGGTCTCTGGTCTTAAAATTCGTCGGGTATTTATACCTCTATCCGCGCCACGTGTCACCGTTTAGTTTGTTAGCGTTTGTTAATATAACAATAGCTGTCACGTTGTCGCTGCGTGACAGCTCGTCGGCGCGCGTGTGTCGGTCGGTCGCGGTCGGGAATGTTCGGGCGGCCTCGGATGGCGCGGGCCGCATTTGCGCGCGCTAGTAACAGAGCATCCGAAAGATACAGGCTTGCGTAAAGATAGCCACGGTCGTATCTTGCTGCCGTTCTACACGGCTTTCTTACATATGCACTTAGTGACGAAACACCATTTGTATCTCTTGATATGCATAGTTACTGTCGGTGTCCACCTCACGGGGAGAGATTATTCTTTCTCGTGATAACACGATTACAAGCAGTAATCTTAGAAAATCGAGGCTAATAGTTGACAATTAACATTCTACTAGTGGAGATCGGATCCTCCTAGTCTCAGTGACAGTTAGTGTGATATAATGAAATGGTTTTCTTCTGTCACGGGCGTCTGGCGAGCCGCTGCGTTTTATTTCTTGTTTCGAAAAAATTGTACGGATGAATAGAGATCGAACTCAACGAAATCTTTCTCGAAGCTGGAGTACCACGAAACATCTACTTTCCATGAGAGATGATATCTTTTATACTGATTCAACTGATATCGGTGAAATACTCAAAATGGTTTGATAATAAATCGGTTGATTTCGTTATATAGAGTCTTCTCCTACGGAGTTCAGACAGGATTTCGGGAGAGCATTGAACTTACGCTTTTTGATACAGATACAGAACAAGGATCACGAATGGAAGTATGATATGATCGGTATAGGAATATCAATTGTGGGACGAAATCGGAGGATTGAAGTGGGAATTTCGGATAGGTGGATAGAAATGAACGGAACAAGAAGAAAAGATTCAAAGTAGTATATGGCGCGATGAAGCAGAAATTTATGACAGTGATAATTAGTCGTCATATCGGTTTTCAGTTGCTCAGAATTCAAAAACGGTGCGAGGCGCCTGAAATACACAGTGGATGATCCTTCGTACTATATCTATAAGTTTTCAGCTTTGATTATTTGGCGGATGATGAATAGTAATAGTCTAATAATAGAATAATAATAAAAGAGTAATGCATCATTACATGTATACATGTAAAAATGTTCCATAATTTTAAGGAACAATTGCTACAACGAATTTTAAATGCATGTATGAATCAAGATTGCATATTTAAAATAATTAAAAATTTACTTAAATTCTATATATATTTAGAAGTACATTGTATGCTACATGCAAAAATGAGGAAACACATTTTAAACATGTTTTATAGATAAGTGTGTTTATATATTTTCGTTATAAAAAGTTTCTTTTATTACATCTCTTTATTTATAATAATAATGAAAGTTTTTTTTATGATACTTATCGAATTCGCCTTACTATCTGTTAAAAGATCTGCAGAAAAAAATTCTATAAGGTTCTACAAAAAAGGTCAAAATGACTTTAAAAGTTTTGTTAAAAACAAGCTTGCTAAGAAATAAGAGTTTGAATTGATCTAGGAACTGGCCTAGGAAATAATTAGAATGATCAAATTATGTTGTTCATCCTATGTGTACACACACACACACACACACACACACACACACACACACACACACACACACACACACACACACAGGGTGTCCCAAAACTCCCGCATTTGGAATACATTACGTGATTTCTATGCTAAAAGAAACAACTTTTTTCTTTAGCAAAATTGCGTGTGACGAGTAATTTTTACAATGGATCAGATTAAAAGTGACGAATGTACAAATATGTGCGCGCGTATGTACGTAGCGGTCAGGGTTGGCGCGCGTTCCTCAGGCCGGCGAGTGTTCCTTCGTTATTGAAATTTTATGAGACTATGTAATTATTATAATATTATAAAGATAAATATTTTTGTATAAATCTTTTGTTAATTTTTTCTGAGATAATGAGGAGAGAACCAAACATCTCTCAAAATATCTTAAATTATAAATTTAAATATTTTATCTTTAAACACTATTATAAAAAAAACAATTTTTTGACTCTTCGTGATTACGTTATTTTTCGCAAAATAATTATGAGTTTTCACGACTGGTTCGTAGTCGGGCCCCTCCGTGACGCACACCCTCCCTTTTTATTCGAGGACTTGAGCCATGCTTGATGCAATCTCTCCTATCGCGCTCCAGGAGGATTATTTGTATATTTGTCAATGGCATTGGAGGGTGTCGCCGCTGCAGTCCGATCTGTATCCATCGAGAGAATAGACCATCATCTCTCTGGAGTACCGGTCGTGAGGATTCGAGAGAATACATGTATATATGTATATTGTAATATACGTATATATGTGTATCATTGTATTGTTGACGTGTTATTCTAACACGTTATTTGTGATAAATATCATCACATGCCTCGGCAATCGAAGGGATAAGTTGCCTGCCCGGTAAGTAGGAGATCCAGATTCGATTCCAGGCTGAGGTGGTATTTTTTCACAAAATAATTTTTTTAATTTAATAAAGTCATCAGTCATTTTCATGACTGATTCGTAGTCGGGTCCCGCCGTGACACACACCTTCCCTTCTTATTCTTACTCACATAATTAATCATGTAAGTATTCGTTAAATTCAGTATTTTTTAATTGTCATATGCAATTGCGCAATAATTAAAATAATAGAATGCTTAGTTCATATATCATATTATTTACATTTATTTTTATTTCCAGATAATGTTACGAAATCAGATAATTTTTTTATTGAATTGTTACATAAAGGACGAAAATAATATTTATTTTGTTAATTTTTATCATATTTTACAATATAGTATGTGAAGTCGTCAAAGATTAGATATCAGGCCGCGCCAACCTGAGGAACGCGCGCCGATCCTGATCGCTACGTACATATGCGCGCTTATTTGTCACTTTTAATCTGATCCACTGTAAAAATTACTCGTCGCACGCAATTTTGTTAAAGGAAAAAGTTATTTCTTTTAGCATAGAGAATCGTAGTGTACTCCAAATGCGAGAGGTTTGGGACACCCTGGGGTGTCCCAAAATGTTTTGGAAAGCTCTCGAGATAAGCTACAAGAATATGTAATAAAAAATAGGAGCTTTCATTTAAAAAAACATTAACTTGAGTGACCTTGATCCGATTTTGACAAGGTCACTCAAAGTCAAGTCCACATTTCTATCATGTGTTCCCCTTCAAGCTGTGCAACTTTCGTTCGAAAAACTTTTCAATAAAATCATTGATTCGCGAGATAATCGACCATATCACTTAAAATGGAGCACCGTATATATATATATATATATATATATATATATATATATATATATATACATACATACACCCTGTATATATATATATATATATATATATATATATATATATATATATATATATATATCGCTCGCGACAGGTTCACTCGCGTTATACTCACGCCAGGGAAGAAAGAGTCAGTTTTTAGAAAACGGAGGAACACACTTTATTGTTTACAATCACACAAGAACTCTTTCTTTAATAATATCGGAATTCACTGTGACTCGGCTCAAATTCGCGCCGCGCCGTCGACTCTCTCCCACCACAACAATGCTAGACAATCGCTTGACGACTGCGTCGGCAAGGAACGATCTTCAGGTTGGAAATCGATATGAGGTTAGCGTCGAGCGGAACACCACTCGGTTGTAACACTATCCCTTTCTTCTTCGAAATTGTCGTCCCGACAATTCCAGGGAACTCCCTTGCAGAAAAGTCGGCTTCTTCTTCCATGATGAAGTCCTCAGGGAATCTGTCGGCTTCCTGCTTTACCCCGAGCTGCTGCTGCGGGTTATCAAGCGCCAAAACTTCATCCTTCCCGGAAGTTCCGTGCCGCTGCGAGGTCATCTTCCCTCTTCTTTCTTCTTTCCTGATACTTCTTTATCTTGTGCTTGTGTCTTGTGCACTTCTCTCTTGAATCTTCGGACAAGGGGGGGGGGAAGCTTCCGTGGACCCTTTCGTCCTTACGGACACGCTAAGTCCCCGCCTCGGCATTCGCCCTAAGTCCTTCGGAAAAACCACGGTTCAAAAAATCGAGGGCGAGGTGGTCTTCTTAAAAAAAAAGGATTTCCTTAGTCGGATATTCGGGCAGTAAGCAGAAGATCTTTCTCTCAATGTCGTTCTTGCACAACTCCTCTTCATAAAAAACTTCATAAAAACAAGAAGATACAGTATCAGGCTGCTCCTCGCTCTGATGAAGTGAACTGCAATGTTCACGAAACGTTGGTATTCAATAATACATAATGACATGGATAATACCCACAAAAATATTTACTTTTTAGAATTAATTAATTAACGACTGGCCTGGCATTTAACGCATCCAGTCGCCGCTCGGCTCGTTCCTCTGCCGACATTCTTTCATTCCGCAGCTCTTCCTTCCTGCAGGAACCGTACGTTGCCCTGCTATACCGCTGGTCCTCGTCGTTCCGCCAATAACAATCCAATAATAATCTGTCTGATGGATTCTACGACCCGGACGAGCCCCCAAAAATGTCGCACTTCCGAGACGGTCACTCGCACAACTCGCACTCGCGCGACTCGCGGAAATAAAGGCCGTTTACAAAGAGAGAATTTTAATAAGCTCAATAACTATTTCACAGCTCATTTTACAATTTTTAAGCTTCTCAAAACCGTCCCGAAAGAATCTCTGTCAAATTTCAAATCAATCAATCGATAAACATAAACAACGGCGCGTTGGCAAGGAACGATCTTGACAATATTACTCGGAGGCCAAAAGCGAGCGGACCACCGCTTGGCTACACAAATGTGTGTGTGTGTGTGTGTGTGTGTGTGTGTGCGTGCGTGCGTGCGTGTGTGTGTGTGTGTGTGTGTGTGTGTGCGTGTGTGTGTGTGTGTGTGTGTGTGTGTGTGTGTGTGTGTGCGTGCGTGCGTGTGTGTGTGTGTGTGTGTGTGTGTGTGTGTGTGTGTGTGTGTGTGTGTGTGTGTGTGTGTGTGTGTGTGTGTGTGTGTGTGTGTGTGTGTAATTGTATAAGAAACATTTGTCTAACTGTATGTACTGTTTACATGCATACTTTTCCTGATATGTAGTGGATCTGCTGTTGGAGAATTACCTGCGTAAGTATTGATAAACTTAGATTACTTAGAATATTATAAGCTGACAGTAAGTTATTTAAACATAGAATCAAGTTTGAAAAAATTATTTTTGAAATATAATTCTCTATTATTCGCTACACAATAAGTTACTCGTTATTTATGTATTATAACAATAGAAGAATCGCCTTCGTGACGTTATCGATCTTGTATTTTGTATCAAGATTCGGGTGGAGAAACTCAGGGCTTGCAAAAAAATCACTTTATAATCCATAAAACAAATTTATTCACAAATTTATTCACTCTGTACAATACATAATAAACGATGGATATAATTTCGAAAATGACCTCTGATTTCGATGAAACTTTATGAAAATTTTCTTTTTTAATCAAAACGAAAGTTTCTAAAAGAATTTTTAGAGGAAGAGACTTTTTATAACCGAATAGCAGAAATGATTAATAAAAGTTTACAATGTACAAGTATACAAAGTGTACAACTACTATTTAGTTATAAAAAGTACTATTTAGTTAAAAAATGATTTTTCTGTACTAATCGCTAAAAATCTTTTTGGTAGCTTTAATTTTCAAAGAGAAAAATTTTTATGAAATTTTATCAAAATGGGAAATACATCATTTTTGAAACTTTATCCTGAGCGGTGATTGACGTTTATATTCACAATTTTATCTAGATTTTATCTAGGTGCCGCAAAGATGCGGAATTAAACTAAATAGTACCACGAAAACGCGGAGATGCAAACTTAGAATTAAACAGTGCCGTGAAGACACAGACAGAATCACAGAAGCGCGATGGTTCAGACTTAAACTAGACGATGATTACGGACGAATCGTGACCAGCGGTATCCAATTTTCTGGTGAGAGTTAGACTCCTGTTTCTCCAAGGAGCCTGGAAACGAGAACAGCTTTTTTTTAGGATTAGAATAGAAAGAGTAGAAAGAGAGCACTCTCCGAGATGGAAGCATTCGATAGAGGGCAAAAATACTTATCTCTAAGACTGGGTGAAAACTCAAGAGAGAGCTTCCTCTCGTGCGAACGATCATTGCACAAAAAAGTTTCTACAACGTTGCAGGAACATAACATGAAACTGTCATAGTTACATTGCGTTATGTCTCTGAAAGGTTGCATCAACGTCAAAATGTCCGTTTCAATAAGAAATATCCGTTTTCGTAAGAAATCTTTTTAAAATATCTTAGAAACCTTTCTGGAAGATTTTGATAAAATTAATATTCTTTTTGTTTTATTTGCAACATTGTAAAAATGTCAAAAAATGTATATAAGTGGGAATAAATACTATAATAGAAAATAGATGAGTGCTCAAAAATTTTTTATTATGATTGATTTTTATACTTATAAAGAAACATACAGAAATGTCCTTCCTCCCCGAATTTAATGAGCTTCGAATATGTTAAAATATAGATAAAAATAAGAGACACGTATTTTTTTATAAGTGCTGAACTGTACGTTAAAGGGGTGAAATTCCTTTTAAAAGAAAATCGGTTTTTTTTCTTTCGAAGCGAATATTATCAAAACTATAACAGAAAAAAAAATTTCATACAAAGTTGAATCGTTTCAAGAATACTTTATAAGAGTACTTTATAAGAGTACTTTATAAGAGAGATAAAAAAATTTTTTTAACTTTTTTTTAAATTTCTCTCATCACTTCATAGTTATCTTTCTAATTTTGAAATTTTTTTAAATAACCAAACTAAAGGTTAATTTTATACGAATTCAACCACATATGATAAACTTATTTTCCGAGATATCATTTTTGAAAAGTAACTATAAATCCCTACGTATACACGCTGTGTGTGCATTCAATTCTTCACGCTGAACGGATTCGTCTTATATTGTGCTGACTATGTGAGCAAGTCAATACAGTACATTGAATATTGAAATATGAATTTTATAATAACAATAATAATAACAATAGTATTAATAATAATAAGAGTAATAATAAAATAATAATGAGTTTATTAACCCGCTAAAACCAAATATTTTTGGTGATATGTCAAAATATGTACTGAATAATTTGGACAATTGAAAACAAATTATGAGTAAAAACTTGCATTTACAAAATATCGTTCATTCAACTTTGATTGTAGATCAGCTAATTGCAATGATCAATGTATTTTATTGGCCAAGATGTATTCATGTCGCATAATTTTATTGTAATAATCTTATCTAATACTGTGAAGGAATTTGATAAAACGTTGTTTTATCTATGTACATTGGTTGTGTTTCAATATTTATTGACAATACTGAAAATTTATAATAAACATGATATTTAGAGGCCATATAGCTATAATTGAGCATGATCTTAAGACGAAATGATAAACATGTTCCCACTGCGGTCCCCGCAACTTCTATTGCAGCCATCGTAGTTCCCGCCGCAGCAGTTCCTTTAGGTAATTTTTTTGTGATCTACATAATTCTTCTTCTTCTTCTTCCTACTTTCATATAAGTTTTTAAAAGCTTGTTATACCTTATTCTCATGCCTGTAGTACGCATGTAGGTGATGCACAGGCATATGGGACTTACTTTTTAACGTCAGTTTCGAACGGCAAATTTTTGAGGAGGTTCTATGGGCAAGTATACTCTCGTGGTTTGTCAGATCGAGAGGAGATACGAGCGTATGAAAATATTTTGGTTCTACCGGGACTCGAACCCAAAATCTCTAGTGTACTAGAGTGCGCTGTCTACTATGCGACACTCGCTCTTATCTTCATAATTAATCTTCTAAATTATATGTCAAATATAAAAATTATGCATATGTGTTATACATATGTATTATGTTAGAGAATGAGTTTGATATACATATATGCTATATTCGAAACAAATATAAAAATAATTTAGAAGAATTTTATATAATTTAATTTACATTAATATGATCTATCTTTTTTAAAAAAAATTTATTTTTATGATTCAAATTCAAGTGGAAATGTTTGAAGCTTCTTATTCAGAAATTTAGAAGTATTATTCAGAAATATTTGTTTATATTTTTATTATTTATATACATTAAAAAATTACCTTTTTAAAAAGGTATCAAGTATATGGGCGCCCTAGAAAAAGAAACTGTTATTACCAAGTTACTACCAAGTTAAAAAATAGAATTCAATTACAATATCTTTTATTTTAAAAAAATAGAACCTAAGTGGTACGTATCTTTGTATCTTTGTATCTTCATTCAAAAATCTTTTTATTCTAATTCATGTAGTTTTAATTTTTTAAACAAATTATGTTACGAAATTGTCATATCTAATTCAATCCTAGTTGTGATCAAATAAAAAAATAAAATCTAAGTATTAGTGTCGTGATCTTTGTATTTTCATTAAAAAGTATTTTCTTCCTATTCTAATCCAAGTGATACTAGCTTTAATTCTTAAAAAAAAATTGTTTCTATATTGCTTAATCCAAATGACATCGTTTGTATAAAAGATTTGACATCTATAACTGGCGCCAAGTACCTTATTATAAAAATTGCGTTATTCTACTAAACCCAAAAGTGATATGTATTATTTGTATAAAAATAAAATAACTGGAAATTTACCGTCTTTTTAAGAAAATAAAATCTAAGTGGTATGTTTCTTCATTCATTGAAGAGTCTGTTTACTCTAACCCATGTGGTAATAGTTTTAATTTAAAAAAGATTTGAATTTTCAATAAAGAATCTTCCTATTCCGAGTGATACTAGTTCTAATTCTTTAAAAAAGGAAACTTTATTTCCACATTGCCAACTGAACTCAAATGATTGTAATAATACATAAAATTTGTATAAAAGGTTTGATATCAATAATTGGCGCCAAGTTATAGTCCTATAAATATTGAGCTAAAAGTCCTTAGCCAAATTATACATTTCATTTATATAAAAGATTTGATATACCACTATTTTTAAAAAATAAAATCCAAGCGGTAATATTTTTAATTTAAAAATGATATGTCTTTTTAACATTCGAAACTCTTTCTTTTCTAACCAAATGATAGTAATTATTTAGATACTTAAAATATTATATCCCAAAATTACTTTACTCAACCTAAGTTTTTATCACAAAAAATTAAAGAGTAACAGTACAAAATAAATGATAAAATTTTATTTAAATAAAAAAAAATTTTCTGTAAAAACACTTAGCGCTGCTCGATCAAATAAGAAAAATAATAAAAATCTAAAACTAATGATGAAATCATCTGAATGTTATAAATAAAGGCAAAATTTATTGTTTAATATGATAATTACAATTCACAACGAACGCAAGAAATTAAAATTAAAATCTCTTAATTCTAATTCGCATAATCGTATAACCTGATCGCATTTACAATTTGCAATGAACATAAAGAATTAAAATTAAAATCCTATATTTAATTCCAGTCGCACAAACGCATAACTTGCTCACATATACACGCTGACAAATATTTTTACTGTTATGATATCTTTTTTTTTTCATTCAGTTGAAATTTTATATATACAGGGTGTCCCAAAATTCCCGCATTTGGAGTACACTACGTGATTCTTTATGCTAAAAGAAAGAATTTTTTCCTTCAGCAAAATTGCGTGCGACGTGCGTAGTTTTTACAGTGGATCAGATTAAAAGTGACGAATGAGCGCGCGTATGTGTATAGCGGTCAGGGCTGGCGCACGTTCCTCAGGCCGACGCGGCCTGGTACTTATCTTTGACGACTTCACATACTATATTATTTAAAATATAATACAAGTTAACAAAATAAGTATTGTTTTCATCCTTTACATAACGATTCAATAAAAAAATTGTCTGATTTCGTAGCATTATCTAGAAATAAAAGTAAATATAAATTATATGGTGTATGAACTAAGCATTCTATTATTTTAATTATTTTTTTTATCGTATGCGCAATTGCATATGACAATAAAAAAAAATACTAAATTTAATCAATACTTATTAATTACGTAATCACGAAAAGTCAAAAAATTGATTTTTTTCATAATAGTGTTTAAAGATAATGTTGTATGTCGATGGTTTAATATCCGCACTCGTAGTTTCCTATTTTATTAAGTTTTATTGTTTATTTAACGTTTATCGAATAGTGCACAATGATTCACAGCCCTTCTTGCATTGTCCATCGCACGTATATTAAAGTATGTAAGATTGTAACAAGTTTTTTGCACTCGCGACATCTGGGGGCTGTAGCCCTGAGTCGCGGTACGCGGCCACGCCTGGGGACCGTCGCCCTGAGCCGCGCTGTGCGATGACGCTTAGGGCAGGAATCGGCAAAACGCTGAAATTGGACACGGGCGCCCGCGAGCGTCCGCGAGTGCTGTGTGCATATCTCAGGAGTGTATCTAGTATTTTTAGTGCCTTGGGATAAAGTTCTGCATTTCCAAATGAAACTTAATTTATGGATCAATCAATTTCAATCTCGACAGTTGTTGCATTTTTCAAGTTTATTATCTGTTGCCATGCACATTCAAGATAAGCAATAGAAATGAAGAATATATTATAAATTCACTTCAATTATTATAATGAATTCGATTGTCGGTTTAGGGAAATGCATGTTTTAGAAGAAGACTTATTTTTATGACACTTTTTACTGTTGATATTAATATTGTTCCCGCATACAATTAAAATTAATAGATTTAAAATGTGACACTGCTCTTAAAAATCGTTTTTATACAATGACTGACATCATACAATTTTATTCATATCTCAAGAACATTTTCTTCGACTACATGCTTGTGCTGCAATAATAAATATGTTCGGTTCTACATATTCATGTGAACAATTATTTTCTATTATGAAATTAAATAAATCGCGATTACGCGAACAGTTAACAGATTCACATTTGAATTTTGCAATAATTTGTTTAAGTTGTCAAAACGATAACACCTGATATATTATATATAATATCGGAAAACTATGAATCAAATACTAATTAAATGTTATAAGAGTTGTTTATTTAATATTATTGTAAGAATTGTTTATTTAAAATATAGTTATTAATTTATGCTAATTCTGAGTCTGAATTTGTGCAACACAATATTTTTTTACTCCTTGAACAGCACGTTCAATGAACAGACGTCCCTTTTCCTCATTTTATTGCGCCTAGCCGCCTAACGCTAGTCCCAGCGCGCTCGACTGTTGCCCGCGGACACTTGCCGACCCCTGGCTTAGGGAATCGTTCCGGAATCGCACTATTTAAACACGTCGGAATATATCGCGTAGATACGATAATGCCTGGAAAAACTTGGTCTCTGAGTCGCACTGCTTGACAAACTGACTGTATTTCTTGGTCGCTGATTAGACTGAGAGCGACTCGCCGAAGATTGCGATTTATATACGTTTTTCGACCGCCATTTCGACCTATCATAGACGAGAATTTCGGTGGCGAAAACTGCGTCTCGCCGAGGATATTTTGCGAGAAGCAAGGTGGTGAGATCAGAGCGCGGAGCCGGCTCCTTTCAAGCCGCGCTAGCCGATTTTTAGTAATACATATGTGTTGGTCTGAGTGTGATTACTGACGTGTTTAAGCTTATTATTTTTGCCGGCTACTCATACACGACCTATAGATGTTGTAGTTAATAAATAAAATATTTAAATTTATAATTTAAGATATTTTAAGAGAGCTGATTCTCTCTTCATTTTCTCAGAAAAAATTAACAAAAGATTATACAAAAATATTTATCTTTATAATATTACAATAATCTCATAAAATTTTAATAACGATTGTATCGATATTTTGAAACTTTTTCACATATTTCGTAAATGTGTAAAATTATTTCTAATATCTTATATCAGAGAAGTTAAAGAAATTATAAAAGGTTAAAATTATTTAAATAAGAAAAGTATGAAAAATTATATTTGATAAAATAAATAATTTTGATAATTATGATCTACATATTATGTAAATTATTTTAAAAATATATCAAAAATATTATAAAAATATTTTAAATATTTTTAAATAACTGTATTGAAAGTATTGTACATATTGCGTATATGCTCTGCAAAAAATTTTCCTTTATAAAAAACAATTTGATTAAATTATTTATAATTGTTAAAAAGTTCAAAAGTTCAATTCCTCGTTATTAAGCGTTACATATTTCGTTAAAAGAAAACATTCTATTGATTACACGGTTAAAACAATTACATTTAAAAGTATTTCTATTTCAATCCAAATATTACAAAATTATATCATCTTATGTCTGATGTTTAATGATAATATATAATATATCTTAGTCACTTCTAATAACATGTATCATTTGTATAAAAGATTTAATATAAAAAAGTGACGCCAAGTTATAGTTACATTATCTGGAAAGTTCAATTTTTTTAATAAAATTTGACACATATCTTTCCAAGAATTTTTCTGTTTTAATTCAATATTATATTACAAAATTACGTAATCTTATGTATAATATTCAACTTGAATAATTTGATGATAAGAAAAAAAAATGACATACAAGAACTTGACACGCCCGGGTCGCATTAAAATTACTTTTAATAATAACATTGAACTATGACAGACAAATAGAAAATAGTTTGAACAAAAATTTAATATATTTTAAGATTTTTTACTTATGTTCTTATAACTTCTTTCGTTTTCAATATTAATAAAATAAAATTACTGAAATATAATTAATTATTAATTAATGAAACATTTTTTTACATAAATATGCAAAAAACTTAAAAGTTTATTTTATTAGAATATTATAAATAATGAACACATGTTTTAGTTTTTATTAATAAATTTTTTATATTTTATATTTTTTATATTTAAATATTTTTTATATTTTATATTTTATATATTCTATTTTATATTTAAATTTTTAATATTTATTAATAAACTTTTTTAATATTATATGTTTACATATAATGTTAAAGAAAATTATATAAATAAAAATTATATAAAAAATTTTTTTCATAAATATTTTTAAAAGTCATTTACATTATTAATATAAAAAGATAAACAGTAAGAGTGCAATATAATACAGTAAGTGTGCACGTACGTGTTTTAATGCGACCCAGGCGCGCCGTTTTTGTACATCGTTTTTTTTCTTACACATCAGATTTTCTTTTATATTTGTAACGGAGCGCATCTCTCTGCTCCATTCCTCCTCCGACTTTCCGCCGACCATCAGGTGGAGTGCGGCAGTGGCCTCCCTTTTTAATCTTATACATTCGCGAACTCCGAAGCATCGGAGCAGAGCACGGGAATACCGCGTAACACGACTGTGTTCGTGGTATTCCCCCCGCGCCGCATCACGTGCCGTACCGAGCGTTAATGCACCCCGCGCTGCACCGACACCGCGCCACGCGAGCGTCCCGCACCGCGCCACGACCGCGTCTATAAGCGCGTAACCGACCGTGGTATTCCCCCCGCGTCGCGCCGTTCTCTTACCACCAAATTCCTTTTCTACTCTTTTACATCCCCCCCTCCGCTCCGATTCCTTATCATCCCAAAAAACCAATTATATCCGATCCTTTTTCTCCGCTCCTGAAGAGAAGGATGCTAACTCCGAGATTGACCAATCCGACTGATCCGACCGAAAAATACCGAGGTCGATCTCGGGTATAAAAAGGCTCGCTCTCCACAGAAAAGCATCCTGTTTCACGCTCGCCTTCTAAGAGCACGTCTCAAGGAAAGCGAGTATCCAAACCGAGTCTGGTAAAAAGCCTGAGTTCTGTTGGGGCCCTCTCTAACGTGCCAAGTTCGCTTGGCCTGACCGAAAGCCATCTCCGAAGCCTTTCACGGCAAGCCGAGAGTTGCTGGGGTTTCCTCAGCGCATCGAGTTCGCTCGATCCGACTCCGCCGTCTCCGAAATTCCACCGCCGGGTTCTCCCCGATACCACCGACCAATTCCGAGCATCGAGGTACACCCTAGTTGGCCGAGTTCACTCGACACCGACACCTCCATCTCTCGTCACAGCTGGGGCTCTCCACGGCTGGCCGAGTTCACTCGGCACTCTCGAGACAGATGAGGGATACTCCCCCCATCAACCGAGCTCTCTCGGCAGGGAACGGGCCCATCCGTTCTCCGACCTGAACGGTCCGAACACTTCGCGAAAACTTCACCCTCGCGACAACGCTCGCACGCGCTTTAAATCCCCGGAGATTTAAAGGTCCGAACACGTGCGACACTGCCATCGCCGCGCGCGCCTCGCGCAGCGACCAATATCGCGCCGACCGCCGGAGCGATACCTTATTCGCATAAAAACAGTAAACAAGCGTCGATCGCCGTCTCGCCGTTCACGGCCAATTTTATTCGCGAAGAGTACAATCCATCGCACTACCCACTGTTAATTTTTCTTTAATTGAATAAACCATTGTTACAATATAATTTTCATCTAACAGCTTTATAATCAAATTTCTGAGTAGTAAGTGGGTAGCCATGGCGCCAAAACAAACCTCCACCACCTTCCCACTGGCGCCAAGGGCGTGGCCTCCGACCGTCAAAAACTGACAGCCACATGGAAATGGAGCGTTCTGATTGGTCGGTGGGCGTGGGAGGTGATAATTAAGTAATTAGTGGGAGCGTTCTGATTGGCTGACTCCGTAGCTGCCCGGCACGTGATTGGCTCTACCCATAGTGCCCCATGTGTACGATTGGTTGTCGAAATGCTAAGCGAAAAAGTAGGGAAGGGGGAGAAAGTGTCTGGGACCGATCGGTGTCCAAAAACAAAATGGCGTCTGCGAAAAGAAATATGGCAGGTCTGTAAAAGGAATATACTTGTCGAGAATGGAATGCGATTTTTTTTGTGATACGTGGGATGGAGCGAAGAGAAGAAAACTAATTTTTTGCGAATTTTTATTGCGTGTATATGGAATATGATGAATCGGGTTTTCTTAGGACGAAAGATTTCTCGGCGCCTAGCGAATTTAAATAAATTTCTCGAATCGTTTGACATTTTTTGTATGGAGAAAATGTATAAACGTTTTGAAAACGCGAGGTTTGGTGGAGTGTAATATTTGTTAGAGTTATTTACCGAATCGTATGATATTTGGGGGAGGAAAACAGGAACGGCCAGGTTCGCACTAGAGGTTTCTGACAACGATGACGACGACGAACTTGGAGTTATACGAGGGTTTTATCCTATCCACACGTGGGCTGAAAAAAATTTTCTTTTGACGTGACGATGCAAGAATACTGAAGGGAGAGAGAGAGAGAGAGAGAGAGAGAGAGAGAGAGAGAGAGAGAGAGAGAGAGAGAGAGAGAGAGAGAGAGAGAGAGAGAGAGAGAGAGAGAGAGAGAGAGAGAGAGAGAGAGAGATGTGTGAGTCAGGAAAGCATAGAGCTACTAGAAGACAATAGGAAAACACGCTCGTGCAGGTCCGCGTAAATGACTTTCAAAAAAAGAGGAGTTGTGAAAAATTTAGGATAAAGGGAGAGATAAAGAAACGACGTAAATTTGAATTTATGTTATCAAGTATAAGTTGAATTTATTTTTCGCATATATATAAATATGTTTTGTTACAGAGTTATTCTTCTTGTTACAAAATTAAATACACGATTCGGTTATTAATTTATAAAAATTATAACTCATGATTCAATAAAATTATAGTAGTAATTTTTTTAAATTTTATAATAATGTAATTAATTCTAAAAATACAATATCAAAATATGTACCAAAAATGGTAAATTATTTATTTGCATTCTCACAGCAAGTTCGATATCCTTTTGGTTGCCTCGGATAGTGAGTTTGATGATATCGGCATCGATGTAATTGTTAGGTAGACATAGTTCTATCTCCTTGATCAAATAACGTGCGCACTCGTTAACAATAACAGTCGACGACGGATGCTAACTGGTTTATACGAGCATCGACACATTTGACGATATTTCTTGAAAAGTAACTTGTTGCATTACAATTATTGCGACGGAATAAGTTTTCCTTTTTTTCGACGGGGGTTGTTCCTCCGTTTTCGAGTCTGCTTGCGTATTTCCAGTATTGTTTTCTTTAGGAAAATTTTCATTTTCCTTATACATCACCAATACAGCTTTCGCTTCATAGGCAGAGGTGAAGTTGATAAATATGTTTGCAAATGTGATGGGATTTACTTTGCTTTTGCTGCTTCCGTTAAAGTATGCGCTCATGTACCGAATACTGTCTTGAAATTGGTGCCACGTGTCCGGATCAAAGCTGATTCCTTCTGCAGAATTACCATCATTTAACGATAGGCTCGAAGATCCTTTCCTTAGATAATTGTAATCCCACGTGTAATTTCTTCGTATGAGAGGTATTGAGAGGGTACGTCGTAGAAAGCAGCAAATTTTGTTCCATATTTTGCACAGAGTGTGCTTGAATATCTTGCGAATATTTTCTAGTTTAGCGGGATTCGCAGCTTCTTGTTGTTCAGCCGTATTATCAACTTCACCTCTGCCTACGGAGCGAAAGCTGTATTGTGATGTATAAAGAAAATGAAAATTTTCCTAAAGAAAACAGTACTGGAAATACGCAAGCAGACTCGAAAACGGAGGAACAACTCCCATCGAAAAAAAGGAAAATGAGAGAATTTTAAACAAATGTCCACTTTTAACAAATTAAAACTCGGAGGAATATTTTCGAAGTAGACGCTTCGAATGTCGATACTCGAGTGAAGCAGTGTAGCGGTACAACATTACCTACTTATATCGCATCTCCTCCTCCCTTTGAAATAAACAAAAAAAAGTACGTTTTATAAATAATATACAGTTAAACCGAAGATTCTAGAAGAAACGCGTCTTTTCGCTTTGTCTCTGCTTTTTTCAAGGAAAAACTTTTCTCGAATAACAGAATTATTACAGATTCGATCATATTCGAACACGCGTTAGTCTTGGATGTTAGATGAGAAAAATTTTAAATAAATAAATTATTGAACATTCGAGTAAACTATAATTTTACGCTGCTCTTTTTCAACAAGGAAAGAATTTTCTCGAATAAAGCGAATATACAGGTTTGATTACGTTCGAACGTGTCAGATATTAGATGAGAAAATTTAAAAAAAAATCATCGTAAAATCATGCAGAAACTATTTCAAGAAGAAGAAGAAAGTATCGAAATATACAATAGAAGTACGAGTAAGAAATATTTTATAAATGTTTAAAATCTGTTAATGTTTAATTTGTTAAATGTTTAAAAATTTGAAGAAGCGAGAACTTTCCTTAAATTTAAATAACTATTTATTTGGATGTGCTATATATCTGGCACCGTTTATACGCTGTTAGTAAACAAAAAAAAAGTGAAATTGAAAAAGGGTCAAGCTACAAGTAATATAAATTTTTCAAGAAAAATGATTTATTACTTGGGCTGAAATAGCATTCTTACTCTCTCGTTCTCCTCGAAACTACGGGATAATTCTATAATTTTTTATAAATTTCTTTTGGAAAAGATTTTCCCTATAAATAGTGCGTCTTGCGCTATTGGAAATCTATTTCCGAGTTGAACTCTTCTGTGTTTCACTTCGGTTTTGTCGTGCAGGATTTAAAAGTTTGTGTTCGCGATATTTTGTGTGAAAAATGGCTAATGTAGTTATTAGAAAAATCGTAAAGTTAGCATCGAGGTTGGATATCCGCATAAACGCGGACAAATTTTTGTCTAAAATATTCAACCTTTCGATGCTCGATGCTAATTATCTACTTTTTACGCGTTTTTCGTGCGAATGTTCGGATATAATATTAGGAGTGCTGTATCAATTGGGATACTTCGCTGCCGACGAGCGTTTACTCCGGATTCCCGGAGAAATAATTGAAACGCGATGTGCGGTTGGACACGTGGAGGAGGATGTGAGTGGACACATCCAAAATCTCCTCTCTCATCTCCATAATAGTAAGCGGCTCTCTATTATTTCTATAAAAATAACTCGTATATCGAACTCGTGGTTTAGCTAATTTTTAATAATAAATTGTAGTAAGAAATGTACGTCAAAGAGTCACTGCGGTGGTGAATCCGCTCACGCAGATTCGAAGGCGACGCGCGGAGGACGAGGCAGAAGCAGAACCAGCGCGTAAGTTCATTAATATCATTAAAAACTAGAGGAGGGGCAGGAGTAATGTTAAAAAATGTAATTTTTACAATTTTCCAAGATTAAAATATTAAATGCTTTTAGGAAAGGCGCGTATCGAACCTACGCAGGAATTAGAGGAGGAGGAGGAGGAGGAGGCGCCAGAAATTATTCAGCTCTCATCTGGTAGGTTTATATTTTTAAATAAATAATCTTTAAAATAAATAGTAAAAGTTAGAAAATCTTAATACAACTTTGTTTTTAGATATGGCAGTAAGTACTCCCGATCAGCGAGTGTTTTTGCCTGGTAAGTCGATAATAGAGAGATAATAGAGAGAAAATAGAGAGAAAATATTAATTAAAGTACATAATATCTTTATTAATTAAGGACATAATATTAATATCGAAAATAAAAATTTACGATATATTTTTTCTTAGAATAGGAGCATATGTACTCCCTCGTAATCCCGGAAGAGAAAATTTGGAGCGAAGAAGAAGGGGAAGAAGAAGAAGAAAAAGAAGAAGAGTAGGAAGAAAAAGAAGGAAAAAAGAGAAGGAGGAGGAGGAGGAAGAGGAGGAGATGGTGGAGGAAGAAGAGGAGGAGGAGGAGATGGAGGAACGCGAGAAGGAACCCGAAGAAGGTGAAAAGGAAATTAGAGAAACACCGCTTGGTATATAATCTTTTTTCTTAATTTCTCGATTTATGTTCGTATTTAATTTTAAATTATCGAATTTTTTAATAGGAATCCCTCCCAGCCCTATTCTCTATGCGAGAAGGAGACGCTAGCGATAAAAGGCGAGTTACCTCAGAAAAATATGCTTGTTTACTAAATTAAATACGAATATAATATTCTAAGCAATCTGGAAGTATTTTCTATAAAATATAATTTGAATTTTTTGTAACTTTTACACAGAAGCGAACAATGAAGAGCCGCAGCATAGAGGAGGGCTTCCACCTCAGGAAAATTTGGAGGAGGGAGAGGTTGAAGAGGAGCAACAGGAAATAGCAGACGAAGAAAGGGAGGAGGAGGAGGAGGAGGAGGAAGAGATGACAGAAGAAGAACAAGTGGAAGAGGAGGGGGAGGAGGAGGAAAGGGAACAAGCACGTGTTGGTGAGGTCAGAAATTTTAATCATTTGCTATTAATCGGGGAAAATTCGTACCGCTTTAGAAATTTTGCAATATTAGGAAGAGAGGCGATATTCCGTTTGCGTCCGCTGCCCGAAGGAGTCGAAGTTTATAACTGGCTTGAAAACGCATTCGCTGAAATTCATGCCTACGCGTTGCATACCTCCGAACCGCATGATTACGTGGGATTTACATTCGATTCGGCGGATTTAACGCACGGCTCGGCGGGATTATCGTTTCGGCCGGCACGCGACTTAACTCACGAGGACATTTGGCGCCTTGTGAGTTCAGTAGCGCAAAGCGCCGGAGGTCTCGATATCGCACGGGATTTTAACGTACGCGTTTTCAATGTCGCGATATTCAGAGGTCGCGGGCGTGTTTCGAATAAACTTACTTTAGGGAAGACGTTGCGAAACGTTCGATTTTAACAATCTTCAATTCGGATAATTTATGTTTTCCCCGCTCTTTGGTGACCGCGCAAATTTATCACGAACGCGGTACGTTGCGTGCGGGGGAACTTCACGAGCGGAATGTGGTAAGACATCAGAATTCCTCGTTACAACGCGAACTCGCATTGGATTTGATGAGAAGGGCTCGCGTCACCATTTCGCCAGAGGGTTGCGGGATTCGGGAAATAGAATTTTTCCAACGCTTTCTCGCCGCATCCGATATCGCCATTATTGTTTATAATTTTGCTACTTTCGGGCGCGATGAGAGACCTTTATTCGACGGAATCGCGGTACTCGCTTCTTTAGAACATGAGCCTTTGTATGGAATAAATATTATATATTATGAGCAATAACAACATTATAGTCCTATTTTAAATTTAAAAGCAGCCTCGGGAAGTAGAGGGGTTATTGTATACCGTGTAATATCGATTATCGGGAGGAAAGGGATCACCGCTGTTCAAACAAATGTTCTCGTTGTAACAAAGCGCCACCGTGCGAGCAACGTGAAACCGTAGAACCTATTAGGTGTGAGACTTGCAAACGATCGTTCTTAGGAAACGCATGCTTGTCGGGCGACAAAGTCGTACGACGGGAAAACACCGGTGAGCGTCTGCAATACCATACGGCTTTGCGAAGGTTGCGAACGGATTATAAAAGCGACAAAAAGACACGAATGTGCCGTTTCTTTTTGCAAAATTTGCAGTTCGCAAAAACCGATAAATCATCTTTGTTACATGCAACCTCTCTCACGTGAAGACAGATCCTCCGCTGTCGAGTCCGACGAGATTCTTCTGCAGTTATGAGAGAGAGCGAGCAGAATAACACGGGTGAGTGGGAACGCAATAAGGGAACGGCATTCGTGTTTTACGATTTTGAGACGTGTCAAGATCAATCACTCGAGGGAATCGATATGAAAATTCACGTCCCAGACACACTCTGCGTCGCACATCAGATTTGCGATTCGTGTGCATGGATAATTTGTCGGTGCGCTGCGACTGGTGCGGAGTATGCAAATTTGTTTTTCGGTAGGATCCGATAAAACAATTTGTCGAATTCGCAACACGAGCAACGAAACATTTTACACGGATTATTTGTATAGCGCATAACGCGAAATTGTTCGACGCGCAGTTTATCCTCCGGTACATCATAGAAAATTATTCTGGATTAGAACCTCGTATAATTTTAAACGGTACAAAAATTATGGTCCTAACAGTAAATCGCACGAAATTTATCGACAGTATTAATTATATGCCGTTTGTCAGAATTACCGAAGGCCTTCGGGTTACCGGATACTTGTGACAAAGGTGTCTTTCCGCACTTATTTAATACTATCGATAATCAAACATATGTCGGTCCACTACCTGATGTTCGTTATTACGCGCCCGAAACAATACGAACAGAGGAACGCGTACGTTTTCTCGCGTGGCACGCGGAAATGTCGGAAAAAAATACAGTATTTGATTTTCAACGTGAAATACTCGATATTGTCGCACGTTAATATCCTTCGACGAGCATGGCCTTCAGAAAAATATTCTTACAGCGGGGAAACGTGTGTCCATTCGAGGAATGTACAACTATCGCTTCAACGTGCATGAGAGTTTTTCGAAAAAACTTTTTGCGCGAAGGAGAAATAGGAATCATTCCATCGGGTGGATACAGGTTTAAAGATAATTAGTCGCGCAAAGCCGTGCAATGGCTAATTTTGAAGGAACGCAAGATCGGTCATTGAATAATTCATGCGGGACGTGGACGCGAGTATCGTTTAGCGGAAGACATGCTTGTCGACGGATATTACGAATGCGAGAATGGAAATGAGACCCAGCGCCACGTCTTACAATTTCACGGCTGCTTTTTTCACGGATGCCCGTCTTGCTATCCATTAAATCGTGATAAAAAAACGCTCGAAAATTTTACCGATACGTTTGACGCGTTATGAACGAACGATTGCAATGTCTTAGCGATTACGTCAGCGAGGATACATCCTAACGGAAAAATGGGAGTGTGTTTTTGACGAAGAAATGCGCGAAAATCGAGAGAAACGAGAGAATTTCTTGAAAATCACCCCATGATATAAATCCCACCTCTCGATCCTCGCGATGCATTTTTCGGCGGACGCACCGAATATCGCGACTCGATGCGAGGTTACGGGTACCGAGAAGATATGGTACGTAGACATATGTTCTCTGTACCCGTACGTACTCAAGACTGGAGTTTTCCCAATCGGTCATCCTGATATTTATGTAGGCGAGGAATGCGCTAGTTTAATTGGAATTGAGCCAAATTTTAATTTCGGTCCAGTCGAGAATCTCGTACGTTGTCGGATACTTCCTCCGCGTGATCTCTTCCACTCTGTACTGCCGTATCGCGTACGCGGTAAATTACTATTCGCTCTTTGTCGTACATGTTGTGAAACATTTTCTCGTGATGCGTGCACTCACGACGATCCTGCAGAGCGCGAGTTCGAGGGCACATGGATGTCCTGTGAATTACGCAAAGCAATTGACAAAGGATATCTCGTGACACGGGTAAACGAGATTTGGCAATACAAATCCACGCGCTATAATCTCGAAACGCGACAGGGGGGATTGTTTATCGGGTATATCGACAGCTTTTTACAGCTAAAACAAGAGGCGAGTGGGTGGCCGAGCGAGTGCGACGATGATGTTGCTAAAGAACGTTACCTGAAGGAGTATGAAGCAATCGAAGGCATCATTCTTAATGAAAACAACATCGTACGTAATTCCGGCTTACGCTCCGTCGCCAAACTCTGTCTCAACTCGTTTTGGGGAAAATTCGGCCAGCGAGGTAACTTGAATATGGAAATAATAAGAACCCCTCAACGTTTCGCCGAATTGTTGTCGAGCCCGGAACACGAGATAGTCGGCATATTGCCCGTCAACGAGGATGCAATATATGTTTCATGGCGATTAAAGAGCGAGGCGGTGGTACCCTCACCCATAACCAACGTAGTGATAGCGGCGTACACGACGGCACAGGCGCGTTTAAAATTATATGAGTATTTAGAAAGATTAGACCGTCGCGTGTTATATTACGATACAAATTCCTATATATATGCGAGCAGCCGTGATCCCAACGAGTACGAATCGCATATAGGTAATTTTTTGGGCGACATGACTGACGAACTCGAGAGTTACGGATGTGGTCTTCATCGAGGCGTTTGTATCTGGCGGACCGAAATTTTATGCGTACGTACGTCGGACGGGCGCAAATATGAAACGTGTAAAATAAAGGGGATCAAATTAAATTTTGAAAACTCGCGGCTGCTTAATTTTAACAGTATTTATAATTTATTATTAAATAGAGAAAGAGAGGAAAGAGAAGAGATAAATCTGCGATTTAAAGCAATTCGTCGCACCGCGTTTCACGAGGTAATAACCCGAACTGAGGTAAAAACATGTGCTCCGGTTTTATTAAAACGCAGATTTATCGATAATCGTCTTTCTTATCCATACGGTTTTACATGACGTAATATTTTACTTAAAATTAAGTTAGATTAAGGCTCGAATTTTCCCCGTCCTCGTGCAAATGTAAATATGTATATCAAATAAATATGCTTGTAAAAATTAAGTTTATTTTAATGCCGAGGTTATTAAATTTAAAAAAGATGTTTATTATTTGAGGTTTCGAATAGAAAACGCTTTGTAAAATTATAAATGCGAATTTGTATTTACTTTTAGCTATTAAGAGAAAAAATGTAATAAAAATGTTTATTTTTCTAATTATAAGAAAAAATATAATAAACCTTTTGTAAAATTAAATTTTTTTGAACACCCAATTTTTTCCCCACCATTCCTATAACTTTCTTTTAAAATAATTAATAACTTTCTCTCAAATTAATTTTTATACAGAAAAAATTTTGAATTCTCGTTGAGGAATAAAATACTTTGTAAAAGAAAAAGTTATAAATTTTTACGCAATAATAAGTATTCCATTATTTTTTCCGCGAGTAAGTTTCTCCGGCTTGAATTAGCTTTCGAGGAGCACCGCATACAAGCTCGTAAGCGACGGTGCTCACGCGGTGGACGCTCGCACGAGCGTACGATCGAAGCTTGTCGCGGACGAGTATGAGCTCGTTACGCAAAGATGCTGACGCAAGTATATCTCCGCCGCGGTGAGGCCCTTCCGCGAGTAAGCTAATCTCAAAAATCTCTCTGAGAAAAAATCAAGAACCTCAAGTGTCCCATCCCTTTGTTTATTAATCTAAGTACGACGCGCAAGATGTTCATTTCGCGAAATGGATGTACGCTGGAAACATCCGTCGCTGGACGTCGATCGTGTGCGGACCGACGGGATGTGGAAAAACAATCTTTGTAAAGAGATTTCTTTGTCATTTATCCGTTACGGCAGATGTCTACTTTGAGAGAATTTTGTTTTATTACGCCGAATGGCAGAATGCTTATCAGCAACTTCAAACGAAACTCGAGATTCCGCAATCGAATTTCACGAGGGATTACCACGTCCGGAAGATTAACGATCCATCCCGCTCGAAATTAATAATAATTGACGATCTTATGAGGGAATCATCCACGAGCGAAGCGATCGTGAATCTGTTTACCAAGGGAAGTCACCATAAGAATCTCAGCGTAATTCTCATCATGCAAAATCTGTTTCATCAGGGACGTGGACAACGCGATATATCTCTCAACACGAATTACTTTGTGGTTTTCAAAAATCCACGAGATCGCGCGCAAATTCGTCATCTCGCTTGACAAGTCTATCCCAACGATCCAAAGTTCCTCGAGGAAGCGTATCACGACGCCACGTCTCAACCCCACAGATATTTATTGCTCGATCTGAAACAATCGACTCCCGACGAATATCGTTTTCGCACGTGCATATTTCCCGATGATACGCTGAACTACGTTTACGTATCGCGCAGATCCTTTTCCGGAAGTTTCGTATAAAAGTATCATACTCGCATTCTCTCGCGACAGTCGCGCAACTTCCTCGCGATGAAGAAGAGAACGTCTTCGGTTAAAGCGAGAAAAATCGCAGAACGTTCGATCGGTAAGAAAAATATCTGTCTTCTCAAAGCGCTGTGTTATTTGAACAAAAATCAATGCGCCGTCAGGCGGATGAAAAATTCATTCGTTGTACGCACTCGTCTGCGAGTGCGTTTTCAATACTCTCAAGGATAACGTCCCACTCGAACGTTCTGAAAAAAATCGTCTCGGTAAATATAAAGCATCTTTGCGTCGCATAGCGAAAAAAGACGGTAATTGGAAAAGTAAGAAACGGCTATTACTACTGTTACGTCCGTGGTTCTGGATGAAAGATAATATCTCTCGTCAGGAGGAGGAGAACTCGGGTGGACGCACGGAACCTCTTCTGTTCTCACGGAACGACGTCGTGAGGTCGATCCGCGAGTCGAACGAGGGGCAGGGATCGGATCAGCGTCGGTGACGTTGTTACCCTTGCCTGCGCCCGCGCTATCGGTGGTCCGTTTTTAGGTCAGAGAACCGAATCTCTTTTACCAGGGATGGACCTAGTGCGATCCTCAGGGAGCCGGGAATGGCTCGGGGTCAAGTTTTAGGGTAAAGAAATTAAGACGGAATTCGGGTTAACTAATTTAATAATAATAATAAAAAATGAAGTATAAGTTTTCTTTGTGTACATCAAAAGGATTGAGATACTGGTTACAAAAGAAAAGAAAAAAATTTATACATAAAAATTTGAAATATTGTAAATGACAGCAGACAAAGGAAAATCTGGATTTATATACCCAATTGTTCCAATTGGGGTAAAAAATTGGTGATCGCGAGCATATCGATGGGATCGGGTTGCAGGTGTGGCGGGGGATTAGGGTGCGCGGTGCGGAAAGCCTTGACTGGGACGAGATAGGGAAGAGGATCACGGGAAATATACATAGGGATGGTATCAGTGATTTGGTGTTTTGAGATCTGATCCCAAAACTGACTGTCGAGTTTGAACTTTTTTTTGATGAAGAAGGTGCCAGGAGGTGGATGGGTGGGAGAGCGAGGAAATTGGCGGACGAGATTAAAGAACTTCTTCACATCGAAGTTCTCTGGAGTGCACTGTTTTTCAAATTCGGCCGCGGAGCGGAGGGCGGTGGCGTATTGATGTAGCGAGATGTTGGCTAGCCCCGGTTCTACTTCTATCAATTGCTCCGCGAGTTCTTCGGCGTGGCAGGTTTCGCGACGAATCCGCTTATTCGACTTCTCCCGACGGTGTCGCAATGCCCGTTTCGTTCGTCTATTCGGGATGGCGTTCGTTTGGTTCACTATGTAAAAGAGAGTCAGATGAAAGAGAAATTGAGGAATCGAGATAAGGCAGCTTCACTGAATCAATCGGCGGCTTGCCAGGTTGGAATGTTGTGGAATCGGAGAAGGCAGCTTCACTGAGTTAATTGGCGGCTTGCCAAGTCGGAGTGTGAAGAAATCGGGGAAGGCAGCTTCCGAGTTAATCGGCGGCTTGCCAATTTGGAATGTTGGAGTGTTTTAATGAGACAAATATGTAGAGGTCGCGAACCAAACTGCCAGTTACCGTGGGAAAAAGTGATAAAGTTGGACTTACTTTTATTGTAGCGGCCGCTGGTCGAGAAGTGTAATGGCTAGGCTGGATCGTCGAATCACACGAAAAATATAAGAATCGCGCACAGATTCTAACTGATAAAAGAGATTAGTTGACAACTTCTGATGGTCCCGACTGTGAAGGCGTGGAGCGATGAGAAGCGGGAAGAGAGCGATTCGCTCCAAGTCGCAGTTTTTAAAGGGTTCCGAAGGGGTGGGAATATCTGAGGGCGTGATGGATTTCCGCGTTGGCTTGTCGAATGATAGTTTAGGAAAATTGTGAATATAGAGGAAGGAGGGGAGCGGTGTTCTGTGAATTGTGGTTGTTTTTATATTTCCAGATTTCCTAGCGAATGATGAAATTAGTTAGTAAAAATTTTCCCGCCAGTCCACACCCTCAATCGTTCATTGGTGTGGCCGCCAACGGTCACTAATCGTTTCTTTCTGACTGGCGTTTCCCTTAGTTTCCCCACCAATTTGGGGAGTGTCACCCTCGAACGATCCGATGCGTTTCTTATCCGTTAGGAATTTGCTTTTGTTAATATTAATTTTTTATTGGTAGGTCATAAATTTGTCGGTGCCGACAAAGCTGTTTATCCCAAGAATTTTTTTTGATAGTGAGACATATCTCGAGAGGAAATTTTGTTTATTTAGGGTTTCCTTAGATCGTTCGAAGCGCTTCGTTTATAGATTAGCAGCCGTTGTTTTTTTCTTCCTGAAAGAGAAGAATTCGTGAAGTCCCCCGGACGTAACACTACAGCGAGGCGGATTTTTACCGTATCTCATAGGGCCTATACTTTCGTTCCTATTTTCGAAAATTATCAGAAAATAGTCAGAAAAAGAGAGAGAGAGAGAGAGAGAGAGAGAGAGAGAGAGAGAGAGAGAGAGATCGAGTAAACCTAATTATGGAAAGGGCAAAGAAGATGGTTTTGATTTCCACAGAAAATTTCGAAAGAATGCAGCATCGTCTCCAACAACATCAGCAATCGGAAATAGGCATCGGTGAAAATTCCATGCAGCAGAATTCGGAGACGATACATGGAGAAAATTTAAATTCCGTACAAACACCCGGAACGACTTTGTCACGGCTCGATTCCGATATGAGCAGAATTCTTAATTCTCCCACCCTGCGCGATGTAGGTGAGAAATGGAAATTGTATAAAGAAGTACTTTGGCGATATCTCCATTTTGATAAAGCGCAAAAGGAAGATTCGATGCGTAACGCCGCCGATGAGAACAATTCAGATGCGCAGGAGGGGGACATGCCGGAACCAGCGGGCGAATCAACCATTGAACAAACTTTCTCATCTTGATGAGCAAGTAAGTAATATACTACGTGCCGAATCTCTGCGTAAGCGCGAACGGCAAAGCGTCGAAAAAATATTAGAAAAGATGCCGAAAAGTTTTCGCGCCAAGGCGCGTTTACTTTTGAAACATTTGATCGATAAAGCAGTATCTGCGAGAATTACTTGGGACGAGGAAGGAATCGCGACTATCGATGGTGACGTTATAAAAGATTCGAATATCGCGGAACTGATAAACGACGCGATGCGCGAGAGAAAAACCGTGAAAGCAATAGGAAAAGGTCAGTTTGCGCGACTACATATGACAAACACCCCGGCTGTTCTCGTAGGAAATAAGGAATTGTTAGCAACCACATTTGTCAAGATATTATCACCACGAGCGAGTTCCACTTCGAAAATACCGAGAAAACTTTCAACGTCAACGACAACGACGTCGACGGCGACGACGAAGAAAAGGATACGACGCGAAAAGGACAAAAACGCAAGATCGAAGAAGAAGAGCGAGCGAAGTGCGCATTGTTTCTTTCGCCGCGTTTTCGTAAAGACGATATCCCTATAACCTTCACGAAAGATTCTCGACAGGCAAGAAAGAGACGCTTACTCGATTGGAGTGAATTGAAATGACCAGGCTTGAAAATTTGTATTACGATCCAGTGCACTATGCGAGATATTCGGCAACGGATAACTTGTCGCGTGCCGCTAAACCAAATTTTTCTCGTAAAGAAGTAGCTCGCTTGAATCACAAGACGCGTACACGCTGTACCGTCCGTCGAGACGAAAATTTCCGCGATTACGTTACAACGTGACGAATATCGACGATCTGTGTGTTGGTGACTAAATAATACAAATATAAATTTAATCTGTAACTGTTGCTCCGAATTGTGAGCGAACTCGACATGTATTACAAATCGATATACTTGCGAGCGAGATAACAAATGAGAGACCACGACGTGTCATTTGTTTATTAGGTAGGGTAATATTTGATATTGTATAATTAGACAAGCGTGCGAAAAGACGAGGAGTCGAGATTGAGTAAGCGAACTGAGCAAATTGTAATAAAACGCAAAATAAAGACTTTAGTTGGAGAAACAATTCGATTATCTATTACAAGCCCGTACATGGTCTTTCGAGCCGGATTGAGAATAAGGCAATTAACAATTACGATTAACGATTGGAGCAATTGCGAAAATGAGCGCGCAAGAATTACGCCGTCAACGAGGATATATCAAGGCAAAACAAACACATATTTGGAAGTTTGTGGAAAACGTGGCAAACCAGAGGACATCGCCGAGCATCGAAACGGTCACAGTATATTCAAAAAAATTAGAGCAAGTGTACAAGGAATTTAACGAAATACAGCGACAATTGGTATGCGTTATCGAGGAGAATGAGCTGCCAATTGAAGATCAACGAGAAGAAGATGTATTTGAAGAACGATACGTAGAATTGAGTGCAACATTGGCGAGATGGACTGCTGCAATTAAACCGACTCTAAGTACAACTAACGGCGAATCACTTGCACAAGTGATAGAGCAGCAGACAGAAGTAATTAGAGCGTTAAGTTCAAATGGTTCACAAATTGATACCAGAGTCAAACTGCCGGTAATCAATTTACCAATCTTTTCGGGAGAAATAGAAGACTGGACACAATTTTCTGATACCTTTACCGCATTAATTCATAACAGCGATTTATCGGCAATTCAAAAGCTGCAATATTTGGTCGGTGCATTGACGGGAAGCGCGGCAAAAATCATCGACTCAATCGAGATTTCGGCACAGAACTACGAAGTGGCCTGGAATCTTTTAAGAAACCGTTACGAAAATAAGAAGGCTTTAAAGCGAAGACATCTTCAATGTTTATTTGAGGCATCTAAGGTCGAGCGAGAATCAGCCGTTGATATTCAAGAATTAATTAATCATTTCCAGAAACATCTTCGAATCGTAAAATCCATGGAGTCCACCAGTGAAACATGGGCGGATTCTTTGATATTATATATGGTGGAGGAGAAGCTGGACAGAGTTACTCGGCGCCGCTGGGAAGAGAGTATGGAAGGTCGACAAATTGTTACAGTCGATTTATTATTTGACTTTTTACAGCGACGTGTGCAAATGCTTGATCGACTGGGCAGCGCATTCCACAGAAAGGAATCGAACTATAGAGGAGTGGCAGCGAACTCCAGACGAGGCAATGAAACCCCGAGGTCGTTAGGGAGAATTGACAATTCGAGAGTCGCTGGAAGAAACGAGGCCTCAAGATCTGCAGGAAGAAGCGAGGCAAGGACATCTAGAAATAATCAAACTGTAAGTTTAGCCGTGTCAACAGTCGTCGGGCGCTGTTTTATATGTGGCGGTCCTCATTTAATATATTCGTGTGAAAGATTTTTAAATCTGTCTGTGCGAGAAAGAATTGACGAAGTTAAGCGATTGAAGCTTTGTTTTAATTGTTTACGGAACGATCATTTTGTCAGCGCTTGTAGAGCGAGTTCCTGTCGACAATGCGCGAGGAGGCATAATACATTGTGCCATACAGAACAAGAAGAGCCTCGAGTAGACAAGGTTACTTCAAACATTGAAGCGGTTAACGGAGAAGGTCGCAAAAACAAAAAAGCAAACGTTAATTTATCGGTACATCACACAACGAGTCGCGCGGGATTTGGCGAAATCTTAATGTCAACGGCAATAGTATGTAAAAGACTCGAACATGTTCGATCAACCTATTCGCGTTCTTCTTGATAGCGCGAGCGAAGCGAATTTTATAACAAAAGCAGCCTGTGCTAAATTAAATTTAAAATTAGAGGACATTCACGAGGCAGTCTCGGGCATTGGTAGTTCAATTTGTACGATAAATCACGGATGTCAAGTAACGATAAAATCAAGAATAACCACTTATCTATTATCTGCATTTTGTTTGGTAGTGCCGAGGATTACTAGAGAACTGCCTTCGGTGGTAATTAATAGTGATGCTTTTTCAATAACCGACACGTTAAATTTAGCCGATCCGCAATACCACCGTCCGAGTCAGATCGACATGCTGTTGGGCAGCGAATTCTTTTTAAAGTTATTAGAACCTGCAAGGGTTGAGCTCGGAAATAATTTGCCTACATTACAGAATACGAAATTCAGTTGGATTATTTCAGGTCGAATCCCAGCACAATATATAAAAAGGGAAGGAATTAGTCAAATCAATTGTTTAGTTACGCAGAGCTCTTTAAATAAATCTTTAATTAAATTCTAGGAAATCGAGGATTGTTCGAGTTGCGATAATGCAATTTTATCAAGTGAAGAATGAACATGCGAAGAAATATTTAAAGGCACTCATACGCGAGACACAGAGGGCAGAATTGTTGTACGATTGCCTTTCCGAGACAATAAGCATAAGCTTGGCGAGTCGCGATCGATTGCGGAAAAACGATTGCTCTATTTAGAACGTAAATTTCGAAGTAATAACATGTATCGGTAGTTATATATAGAATTCATGCGAGAATACATAAGTCTAAGGCATATGACCATCGTTCCGAGAACTGCTATGACAAGCGAGGCTGTTTATTTACCTCATCACGGCGTTTATCGCGAGTCATCTATTAGCACGAAGCTTCGCGTTGTTTTCGATGCCTCGTCTAAGGCTAGCTCAGGTTTATCTTTAAATGACACGTTAATGGTGGGTGCTACTTTACAAGATCCACTAATTAATATTATTTTACGTTTTCGAGCGCATCCAGTGGTAATTACAGCCGATATACAGAAAATGTACCGACAAATCCTCGTCGATGAGAATGATAGGGACTATCAGCGAATTTTATGGCGCTTTTCGCCAGACGAGCCAATTCGAGAATATCGACTAAACACGGTAACTTATGGACAATCTTGTGCACCATTTTTAGCAATAAGGAGCGTTCGACAATTGGCGAGTGAGGCTGAAAGTCAGTATCCTCAAGCATCACGAGTCTTGCTTCAAGATTTATACGTTGATGATATTTTAACGGGGGTAGATAATGTTAATGAAGCGGATATTTTAATTAAAGAATTGACAGAAGTATTAAAGCTCGGACAATTCAAATTACATAAGTGGCGATCAAATTATAACGAATTAATCCTTAAAACGAATAAAATTGATGATGAGACTGACTTTCAGGCTATAACTGAGCGAGATGTAGCGATAACATTAGGTATTCGATGGCAACCGAGCAGCGATGAATTGCAATTCGAATCTCAATTCACGCATAATGCGAAGTCAAAGCGAAGCGTATTGTCTGCTATTTCAAAGTTATTCGATCCGTTGGGCTTGGCGAGTCCAATAATCATAAAAGCAAAATTGATAATGCAATTCACGTGGCAAATGAATCTTGGTTGGGATGACGATTTACCGGCAGATTTGTGCCGGATATGGCTGGAATATGTCCGAGATCTAAGAAAAATTCATACAACGCGAATACCGAGACAGGTTGTGGGCGTTCGAAATCCGGTGCATATCAGTCTGCATGCGTTTTGTGACGCATCAGAACGAGCTTATGGTATGTGTATTTACGTGCGAGCAATTGATGATGCAAATCGAGTTGCGTCGAGATTGTTATGCGCTAAATCACGCATGGCGCCCGTTAAAAAATTAACCATCCCGCGGTTGGAGTTGTGCGGAGCCGTTTTGTTGGTCGATTTGATGCGGATTGTTCGTGAGTCGTTGACTATTGGGATTCATAAAATCTGTGCATGGAGCGATTCGTCAGTTGTTCTTACGTGGATCGCGGGTGAACCGAGTTGGCAGAAAACATTTGTCGGTAATAGGGTTAGCAAAATCCAATCTATCCTGCCTAGCAGTCATTGGGGGCATGTTGCAGGTACAGAAAATCCCGCGGACTTAATCTCTCAAGGCATTGATTTTGACAATTTTCATAGCAATTCATTGTGATGGACAGGTCTACCGTGGCTTTCGGAATTCAAAGATCCATGTCAAGGCAAGGGCGAACTTTCCGATCGGGAATTTGATATCATACAATCGGAAGAAAAGGGAAATATGCGAGTTTTTGTTGCTCGAGCTAATTCCGAGTCGATAATCGAAACAATGTTTTCTAAATTCTCATCATTAACCAAAATCGAAAGGGTACTTGCTTGGTGTTATCGATTCATTACGAATTCTAGAGACAATTTCGAGAACCGCAATTTTGGTAATTTATCCGTGAGGGATTTGCATCTGTCGCAATTGAAATTAATTAAATATGTTCAAGAGCAGTTTTTTGCAAGGGAGTTGGATGACTTAAACAACGATCGCGTAAATAGAAGCAGCGCGCTTGCACATATGAGTATTTTTAGATAACGACGGGATTCTCAGGGTGGGCGGCAGGTTGCAGAGATCCGCTATTAATCATGACAAAAAACATCCGATTTTGCTGCCGGCAAGATGTCGATTTGTTGAATTATTATTTGAATGGGAACATTTTCGTATGCTACATGCCGGTCCACAAGCTTTGCTTTCTTCAATTCGGGAAAGATTTTGGCCTTTGAATGGCCGCAACACTGCTCGTAGAATAACAAGGAGATGCGTAACGTGTTTCAGGGTTCAGGGTTAAGCCAAGGTTGTCAGATCAAATAATGGGACCGTTGCCACCTGATAGGGTTACCGCTTGTCAACGAGTATTTTCGATAGTAGGAATTGATTACGCTGGCCCTATTGTTACAGTTGCGAATAAGGGCCGAGGACAAAGAAGTCGCAAATCATATATTGCGTTGTTCATATGCTTTTCGACTAAAGCGGTTCATTTAGAAGCAGTCAGTGAGTTGACATCGAGTGCGTTCTTGACTGCATTGCGCCGCTTTGTGAGCAGAAGAGGTTATCCGCAAAAAATTTATAGCGACAATGCCACTAATTTTGTCGGCGCAAAAAGAGAGCTTGAGGAATTGTATCGGACAATCAGAACATTTTCCAAATCGATAGAGGAATATTGTACATCTCAAAGCATAGAATGGAAATTTATTCCCCCCCATGCGCCTCACATGGGTGGTATTTGGGAAGCAGGAATAAAATCGTGTAAATACCATTTAAAGAGAGTTGTTGGCGAAACGCGACTCGTTTTCGAAGAATTTATGACGGTTTTAGCTCAAATTGAAGCTTGCTTAAATTCAAGACCGCTATGTCAATTGTCCTCTGATCCTAACGACTTACAGGCTTTGACGCCCGCATATTTTTTAATAGGGGGACCGCTTATTAATCTGCCAGATATCAATGTATTAGACGTCCCTATTAACAGACTTGACAGATGGCAATTAACTCAGCGTATAACTCAACATTTTTGGAAGCGATGGAGTGTCGAATACTTAACGTCATTGCAGGGCAAATGCAAATGGACGATCGAAAGAGAAAATCTAGCTGTTAATGACATAGTCTTAATTGTAAGCGACAATATGCCACCCCTGCAGTGGAAACTTGGCAGAATAATCGAACTTCATCCGGGAGTTGATAAAAAGGTTCGCGTGTTAACTATTCAAACCGAAAATAATGTTATCAAGCGTCCAGTCACTAAAGTTTGTAAATTGCGATGAAAAATAAAATTAATCAGGATTAATTGGTGGGCGGGATGTTGGTGACTAAATAATACAAATATAAATTTAATCTGTAACTGTTGCTCCGAATTGTGAGCGAACTCGACATGTATTACAAATTGATATACTTGCGAGCGAGATAACAAATGAGAGACCACGACGTGTCATTTGTTTATTAGGTAAGGTAATATTTGATATTGTATAAATAGACAAGCGTGCGAAAAGACGAGGAGTCGAGATTGAGTAAGCGAACTGAGCAAATTGTAATAAAACGCAAAATAAAGACTTTAGTTGGAGAAACGATTCGATTATCTATTACAAGCCCGTACACTGTGGGAGGCCGATTTGATCGAACTCCATAATCTCAAAAGTTACAACGACGGATTTTCTTATCTTCTCGTGATTATCGACATACTTAGTAAATTTGTCTGGGTAGAACTGTTGCGAGATAAAACGAGCAATTGCGTGACAAGGGCTTTCCAAAATATTCTCTCGAGAAGCGATGGTCGAGTACCCGTGTATTTACAAACCGACAAAGGTAAAGAATTTATCGCGCGACCGATGCAAGATTTTTTAAAAGAAAGAGGCATACATTATCGAGTAACTCGCAATCCGGACGTCAAAGCCGCTGTTGTTGAACGCATCAATAGAACGTTGAAGGAGCGAATGTGGCGCTATTTTACACATAAAAATACGTGGCGTTACATCGAAGTGCTGCAAGATATCGTGCGCGCTTACAATCACACTCGTCACTCGTCCATCAAAATGCAACCGGCGACCGTTACGAGAGAAAATGCTCGCATCGCACGCAAAAATATGGAGCGGCGTAGAGGGGAGAGAGAGAAGGGAGCGTCGAAAGTAGTAGAACAAAAGGCTAAATTTGATGTTAATGATCTCGTTCGTGTCAGTAGAGCAAAAGCCATTTTTGAGAAAGGATACGAAGCGCGGTGGAGCGAGGAAATATTTCAAGTTTGTCGCGTTCTTCATTGGCGAAGACCCCGCGTGTACGAATTGTGTGACTTATCGGGTGAACACATCGATAGGATTTTTTGTGAACAAGAATTAGCATGGGTCAGTAAAAATTTGGGGGAGGAAAAGTTTATCGTCGAACGCGTGATAAAAAGCAGAGGACGCGATGCTAATAAACAACTGCTAGTTAGCTGGCAAGGATATCCCAGTAAATTCGACAGTTGGATTCCCGCTTCGAGTTTAACTTTTCTCCAAGATGGAGGAGGAGCAATTTTTTATGGTTCTTCCGAGCGATAGCAATAAGAAGTATTTCCCGGGAAATACATGCTCTTCTTTCACCACGCAATTGCCTCACGGCGTACATTTATTCGGGGAATGGGAAGTCGCACTTAGCGAGATTCAATTTCCCTTCAGTCTTTTTCACGTACGTCGAAACGATAATAAAATTAGATTTGTTGATTTGAAGAGCGTAAAGGATGAGAAGAATGCTAATAAATTTACGGTGAAAGAATTGCACTTACAGGCAGAGGTTTATGAAAGTACAGAAGATCTTATCTACGCGATTAATAAAGAGTGTAGACGCAGCGATTCGCATTTTACTTTCGAACTACAAAAAGGCTCGAGTGATAATGTCCGTATACGCATCGATTGTGACGACAACTGTACTCTCGTTCATTATATAAATCTGCTAGCTAATATTTTTCAAATATTGAGGATCAACATCGATGATACAGACACAATTTACCGTCACAAGTTACCTAATTCCAACAAATTAACGCCGTTTTTGAAACTCGGTTATGGCATCGGTACTGGACGCGCTGTATCTTTCTGGATTGTAGAACCTTGTAGCCTATGGCACGGTATCCTTGATAAAATGTATGTTTATTGTGACCTTTGCGAGCCTTATATAACCGGCGATACGCGGAGTCCGCTTCTTCGAATCATTCCAATCGAAATACCCGGATGTATTATAATTATACGTACGGGACGAATCTAGTAAAATATTTCCCCACTTTGCAATATACTCCGTTGCGTCAAACGAAATTCCATAAAATTGAAATAGATATAAAAGATAAGCGTGGAGAAAAAATACCATTCGTATCCGGAACGTTGATAGTAACATTACACTTTAGACGTGTCCGTTAATTATCATTCGCGGTGGAAAGTCTATGAAGCTTTGAGAAAAAATTAAATCTCCATGGAATACGACGAGTATTACGAAATGCAAAACGGAGGCAGGAGAGGCGGAATTCCACGAATTTTCGTCGATTCTGCCTATCAGCGCAGTCATGGAATCGGTAGTTTCCTCGGAGGATTATTTAGAAGAGTACTTCCTTATCTAAGCAGGAGAATGCGCGCAGTCGGGAAAGAAGCTTTACGCGCCGGAATTGACATGATAGAGGATGTTGAAAACAACACTCCGTTCAAGGAAGCAGTCAAAACGCGGTTCAAGAAATCGGGCGGAAATCTTAAGAGAAAAGCCAAAGAAAATATAAGTAACTTGATGAAGGGCTCGGGATATAAAACATCCGTGAAAATACGAGCGGGTCAGTTTCCCTTCGGAGGGCACGACGCACCGCTAAATCCGGGAGAAGCACGGTTCGTAAACGCAGACAAGACGGTAAAAAAAAGAAATTGTCGAAAATCGGCGTGAAAAAAACGATAAAAAAAATCATCGAAGAGGAAAGCGAGCAAAATTAAAAAGGTAGCGAAACATCGACGAAATAGTGGGAAAAAGCGCACCGTATCCAATATATTCGCTTAACCGACGCGCTTCGTAAATTTGAGAGATGTCCTTTCTTCATACCTACTTGAGCGTTTAAAGAGTGAGCTCGATCTTTTCAGTTTATCTCCTACTCAAACCAGTATCGAGAGTTCACAATGGGTTTATTACAAACCGGTAACCTCGCTCGCGGATGACGCGCCTATAGAATTCGTCATACCCGGACACGGAGAAGATTATCTAGATCTCACGCATACCATGCTAAGCCTTCGCGTACGAGTGGAAAGTTTACCCGGTCCTGGAACATCGACAGGAGGAGGAGGAGGAGGAGGAGGAGGAGCAGGAGGAAACAAAGTAGGCCCTGTGAATCATCTACTATATTCGATGTTCAACCAGATCGACGTGTACTTCAATCAAAAACTCGTATCACCCCCAAACAACGCCTACGCGTACATCGAAGCATTGTTAAATTATTCTTCACCGGCAAAAATTTCCCATCTGACTTCCTGTCTATGGGACACAGACGAATCCGGTTATATGGACGCGCTATTAGAATCGGACAACCCCAATCAAGCTCTCATGAGACGCGCCCGATACATCCAAGGAGAGCGTTCGATAGATCTAATAGGTCATCTTCATTGCAACGTCTTTAATCAGAATAAATTTTTAATTAACAGAGTGGAGGTTAGAATGAGACTCGTTCGCTCGAGAGATGCATTTTGCCTCATGGAAGGCAACTCAACGTCGAAAATACGCATTCTAGATGCTAGTTTACTCATAAGAAGAGCAAAAATAAGCCCTGCAGTGTTACTCGAACATGTGAGAATGCTGAGTAAAACAACCGCCAAGTATCCTCTGACGCGAGTCGAAGTTAAAACATTCACGATTCACGCTGAAGTGGTAGGAGAATCGATTGATAACGCGATACTCGGGCAACTTCCGAAACGAGTAATAGTCGGATTTGTCGATAACAAAGCGTTTAACGGCGACAGAAAGTTAAATCCATTTAACTTCAAAAATTACGGCATAAATTTCTTCTCGCTATATGCCGATGGCGTGCAAATTCCGAGTAGACCGCTACAATCGAATTTCTCAAAAGACCATCCGCTCTATGTCGAGGCTTATAACCCTCTTCTCAGGAACAGGCATCCATTTTCTAAACGAGGGGAATTCTATAAGCAGAGAAGATTATGCCAAAGGTTTCACGCTTTTCGCTTTCGATCTCACTCCCGATCTATCGGCAAATTGCGCTGGACATTGGAATCTTGTCAGACATTTACGATTAGAGATGCGATTTGAAAAAGCTATTACTTCAATAGCTATTACTTCAATAGCTATTACTTACGATTAATTGTATCGTTTACGCAGAATTCGATAACGTGTTAGAGATCGATTCTTCGCGTCAAATTATCGTTGATTTTAGCGGATGAGACATACTCAAATTTCTCCCCTCCCACCGTTATCTACTTTTCATTTCTATTTCTTCGAAAGTTTACAAAAAATAGCCGTAGTTTTGCTTTAGACGCGAACGTTGTCACTTCGTGCAAAACAGATTGAAAGTATATTCTACGCATCATGGATATAGATATCGATATACAAAGTTTCCGCGATGCTGAGGGGAAGTTTAAGCCGAAGGAAATAGCGGTTGTCGCCATTAACGAAGCATTCATAAGTCACTGCATTATGATGCCTCCATATCCATTTGTCGAATTATCCGAAAAATACAAACGAGAAAATAACTGGCTCTCTCGAAACTTCTACGGGATTGAGTAGTTTGACGAAACAGTCAATTCCAAACATTTCATGGCGGAACTACGTGAAATTGCACGGCAAGCGCGTTACATATACACCCGAGGTCGAGAGAAGATACATTATTTGGAAAACACACTCGCAAGAAACGTATAATCTAGAAGGAATCTCTCTTGCTTTCAAAAACCTGTCGGAAGGCAAAGAGCATGAATTGTGCTGCGGCCATCACGGATTTCATCGAAATTCCAACAAATTTTATTGCGTGTTACGCAATGCATGCAAATTGAGATACTGGATGCGATCTCAAGAAGGGAACTGCGACATACTATAAGCAGCGCTAATTCTTTTACCAATGAAAGTTCCGATGACTATGATACAGAAAGCGAGATTTTTACAATAAAACGAAATTTTTCGAATCTCGTTACGTGGAGAAATAAGAAATTAGAAACAGAACAAGCGAGGTGCGAACAAATAAAAGCGGAGAAAGAAGATCTATCGAAACTCGAGCGTGAAAAAAAGGAAGCTTCTATCGTACAATCCTCGCAAGAGGATAGAAATATAATGACACCGGCGAACCAAGAAACAACTCAAACATCATTCCTCTCTGCGAAAGATGAATTCGCTCGAAATCTTACGAGCATTGCATCATCACCCGCGGACATGCGGGTGTGTATCCTACCGACAGAATCCCGAAGATGTGGACGAAGTCGACGGCCATCGTCGCGAACACAGATAATCACGATCGTTCTGGACAACACTGGGTTGCTTTCTACTTAGACAAGCACGTAGACTTAGAGAAGGCACGTGTTTCGATAGCTACGGACTATCACCCCTGGATTCCAGATTTAATCTACAACTTCGACGAAACTCTACTACTCATAAATGGAACATCATGCGATTACAAGACACATTTTCTCAGACCTGTGTACAATATTGCTGCGTATTTCTTTATTATTTGTCTCGCGGTTATAAGCTTAAACAATTTCTAAAATATTCAGTGAAGATTACGAAGATAATGATAAGCTAATCGTACAATTATTTCGTAAAATCTTTCTTCACGGAAAAAAGAAATGTGAAAAATCTCATGTAGCGTGCTATCATATACAAACTTGTACTTTTAAGGATAATTAAATAATAAAGAAACACTATTATGAATCGATATAATATGTGTAATGATATAACAATAAACTTAATTTTTTGTAACATAAATTCCAGTCTTTGTCTATCTTACTCTCCTTTCCCGCCGGCCTAAAATCAATCTTAGTTACATAACTCCAAGTTAAAAATATCCAATCATTTTTCAGATATTTTCGCTTGCCAGAATTAAGGAAAATAACCTCGCTAGTGTATAGATCCCAATGTTAGAAAAATCTGGAGTTTTATATCTAGAAAATCTTTTCAACCAGCGTGTTTGTCGTAGGATAAAAGCCTCGTATAACTCCAAGCTTCTAGTGCGAACCTGACCGTTCCTGTTTTCCTCCCCCAAATATCATATGATTCGGTAAATAACAAATATTACACAATTTACACTCCAACCAAACAATTTACACTCCACCAAACCTCGCGTTTTCAAAACGTTTATACATTTCCTCCATACAAAAAATGTCAAACGACTCGAGAAATTTATTTAAATTCGCTAGGCGAGAAATCTTTTGTCCTAAGAAAATCCGATTTATCATATTCCATATACACGATTTATCATATTCCATATACGCGATAAAAACTCGCAAAAAATTAGTTTTCTTCTCTTCGCTCCATCCCACGTGTCACAAAAAATCGCATTCCATTCTCGACAAGTATATTCCTTTTACAGACCCGCCATATTTCTTTTCGCAGACGCCATTTTGTTTTTGGACCCTGATCGGTCCCAGACACTTTCTCCCCCTTCCCCTACTTTTTCGTCTAGCATTTCGACAACCAATCGTATACATGGGGCACTATGGATAGAGCCAATCACGCGCCGGGCAGCTACGAAGTCAGCCAATCAGAACGCTCCTACTAATTACCTAATTATCACCTCCCACGCCCACCGATCAATCAGAACGCTCCATTTCCGTGGCTGCCAGTTTTTAACGGTCGGAGGCCACGCCCCTGGCGCCAGTGGAAAGGTGGTGGGGGTTTGTTTTGACGCGCCATGGCTACCCACTTACTACTTTTCTGTCTCCACGTCATCGCTTCCCCCTCCTGATAACCGACTGATCGCTATCTGCGTGGGAAAGCGAGACCGTTTTATATTTTATTTTTATATAAACACAAGTACAATAATTCAATAAAATTTTTTTTGGCAACTACAAATTGACATTAATTTTGGATTGATAACATCTTTTTTTATCTTTGCAAAGATTGCTTTTCTTTTCTACTTTATATAATTAAAAGTTTGTGCCAATTTTTAATATCATGTTTTTTGTAGAAATAATAAAACGATTTTTCAAATAAAAATGAACTACAAAATAAAACATATTTCAATGTAAAGTTTTTTTTATTTTATTAAAATTATTAGAAGTTGGCGCCAGTTCTTCATATCACATCTTTTATGTTGTCAATATGAAATTTATTATTAAAAAGACTTTTGTAGATGGAAATTTATGTATAAAATTCTTTCTTTTACATAAAAAAGAAAAGGGGCGCGTAAACTTGGTGTTATTTTTTACCTTTTTTAAAAGGTAATTTTGTTAGATTTTCTTTACACCAATTTTAATTAAAAATTTTAACCACTTTTTATCAAATTATAAATATTTAACTCCGTTTGATTAATTGGTTGATAGATTCATAAGTAGACTAAATTTAAGTAATTTCTAGACCTTAAAAGAATCTTATAATTAATGAAAACTACTTATTGTTTTAAAATTATTTGTTAATCTGAAATGACACAAAATTAAATACGAATCAGAAAAGAGTATTCGATAGGATCATTAATACTGTGAAATCTGATAAATCAATATTACGTTTATATGTTAGCGAAGAAAATGGTATTGAAAAAAGTTTCTTAATTAAGACTGTTAAATAGACTGGATAAAACAAAACCTTAATAAAGATACTGCTATAGCAGTATCTACTGGTATAGTTGCATATAATATAGATAGTTTGACAATTCATAGATTGTTTCAATTACCCGTTTGAACATGGTCATACTCCTAAATATAAACAATTATCTGATCATGTATTGAAAGTTCTGCGAGTAGATCTCAAAAATGTTCTTCTTTTATTGATGAAGTATCAATGACATCAAATTTGACATTAATATACATACATCTTTGATTATTTGAAATATTTGACACTAATGATTGCGTTGATGATTGATTCGGTCAAAAGCATACACTTTTATTAGGAGATTTACTTCAATTGCCACCTATATACAAAAATTTTTGTCTTTTTACATTTATCACATATAAAGATTGCTAAACATTTTAGTTCTTTAAATGTGATCAACTTATGGACTACATTATTTAACTACGACGAATTGATAATCAATATGTGTCAGCAAGAAGATAATTCTTACCGTAAGTTACTATCGAGAATTCGATATTGATTTACTGACAAAATCTGACAGTGAGATCCTTGAAAGTAGAAGAATATTATTTAAAGGCGACTCTTTTGAGTTAAGACTATATGAATTATGTAATTTTATTAATAATTTGCCAACAGATACCGTTTGTCTGCTTCCTACTTGCCATATGTGCAATGTTCTTAATAACGCGATGTTACATTGCATTGCTTTTAAAGAAATACTATTAATTGCTAAAGACAATTGAATGTAAAATTCCATATATAAAAAAAAGGTATTAAAAGTACTGTCAAATAATGATAATGATGATAATAATTCTAATACAGCTGGACTTTCAAAACGGATCGTTATTAAAATCGGAGCAAAAGTTATGATACGACATAATATTAATGCTTTGGGTTTGGTTAATGATACGATTGCTACAGTGATGTCAATTGTGCTAGATATACATACTAATCATATTGTTACGTCTAGCCCAGTAAATTGTAAAATTAAGAACTAAGAATTTAAATGGATTGAATGAGCTTGGAAGGATGAACAGGTGCTCTCTCGAGAGTCAGACGTGGAAACGTGATCTCGAGTCGAACGCACTGTTTATGTCTCGGCACTGGGTCAACAATAAAGAATCGCTATGACGCCTCGCTGTAGACGTCCGTCGGTCGTTTTTTGATAAAGAAACTTAATTCTTATTACCAGGGAAAGACGTCGTGCAATCAATGGGATGGAGAAAAGAGATCGAGGGTTTTAAAGAAAGTAAAAATTAAAATTAAAATTAAAATTAAAATTAAAATTAAAATTTAATTTTTAATTGATTTTAATTGATAAAATAAAGATATACATAAAAAGAGCGGAAGAAACAAGAGAACAAACATTTGTGTAGATATATATATATGTATATGTGATATCGCGGGTGTTACATAAGTGCGGAGGACATCGAGTATTCTTACGAGGGAGAGTATGAATGTGAGTGAATCTTTTATATGATAATCCTATCCGGTAATACAATTAATATTCTCTGGTTAACTTAAATTAATGATTACATAATAAAGAAAATGAAGAAAAGATTACAAAAATATATAATAAGAAAAATAATAAAAATTGTATATAATGTATGTATCGTGTGACTTATTATGAGGGTTAAGGAGAAGAGTATTCTTGATGTTCTTCGGGAGCTGAAGTTATTAGGTTGATAGGATAGGATTCTTCGTCTTCTAAATCTAAATCTTCAAAGAGAGGTTCACCATCGCGAAATAGAGGACTTGGGGATAGAGCGTAGAAATCGATGAGATATCTGCATCGGATGGATGCACTGGAGAATAACTAACTAAGTGCAATTGATTGATATTGTCATTGTACCGGGGAGAAAAAGAAGTAGAGTTAAATGAAGATGTTGAAGGTTGGTTTAGGGAGGATTCAGGAGTAGTAATAGCTAATATTGACGATGCGATCTGCTCTTTCGATATCTGTTTAGCTTTCTAGGTTCGACCCTGACTTTTTGCGTCGATTTCAACCGTCAGAACGACGACGATGAGATCGTTTTTTAGTATCACGTTGTCGAACTTTAGAAACTGGGACTTCTGTTTGATTCACTACGAGGAAAAGGATTGATAAATGAAGAGAGGTGTGAATGCGTATGAGAGAGAAAGGAAAGAATAAGGAGCCTCGCATAGCTCAGACCAGTTCAATGAGAGAGAGAAAGGAAAGGGGAGAACGACAGGAGCCTCGCATAGCTCAGACTAGTTCAATGAGAGAGAGAGGAAAGGGAAGAAGAGGAAGATTAGAGTGT